>RYFJ01004042.1:0-33991 GCA_003991445.1 Oryza meyeriana var. granulata
AACTACTTGTTGCGAAGCAACATCGGCACCACAAAGCCGCATGGTAAATGGTAGGATCCAATGTGAGTACGTTCAACCGGGTACATGGTGTGTGTGGCGTGGTTCAATAAGACCACCATGGCTGCCGTCAATAAGTCCATGTTTGGGCGTGATCGTTTCCCAGACTTCAGAAACGTCAGTTCTGGCCCGAAACTGGGTTCCAGCGGTGGTTCTGTTGTGCGGGTTACATAGAGGACTTATCACCAATTCCTTACCGAGATACCGTGCGTGTGGTATCAAGGGGCACAGTGAGTTTGTGGAGTTGTGTCTTGTGGTAATTGACACTTGGCCAGAGTAACTGTTTTCGAATAGACCGTGCCACGTTAAGCGGCTAGCATGTTTCTGTGATAGTCCCACGCTACTTAATTTAATGGAGTTTTATTGAACAGTGGAGAATATGTGTAGCTCCAGGTTGGAAGTGGTTGCCTTATACCGTTGGTGAGCGGACTCTTATGCGCTGATTAATACTGTTATTTAATTACTGTTTTATTACTCTCTCAAATGTTTTATTAATGCTTTTAGCAATTATGAGCCTATACTATGCCTCCTTTGTCTTATCCCGTCAACTTGCATATTGCGTGTGGCTTGCGGAGTTGTCATATCTCAACCTTGGCAATCAACAATCATTCAGAGGAAGGACTAACAGCGAAGGAGGATTACTTGGAGGACTAGGAGGGAGCCCAGTCAAGTGCGTGGAGTGGAATCGTCACGCTGTTGTTATTTATTCCGCTGCATAGAACTTTATTTGAAGATACCATCACCTCTAATAAATGCTTACGCTAGTTAAACCATACTTTGATTTAATCAACTTGTCATGTGTGCCTCGCGGTTGATTCCTGGACAGGGTTTACACACAATAAAACTCCAGAATTTGAGAGAAATTCCTGGGCGTGACAAGTGGTACAGAGCCACCTGACTGTAGAAAAGCCCTTGGTTACCCTAAGTAGCCCTCTGAAAAAAAAATCTTTTAAATAGAACATTTCCCCTTCATTCCTGTTGAATAAAACCTTGTTTGCTAATATTGTCAAATCCTATATCTTTCTTATACTTGAGATGGCCAACCGAAGCCAGTACATCTGTGAAGTGGTGGATTCGTCAAGAGCTACGAGATATGGCCTTCGCCAAGGCTACCAATCTAGCCAGAATTACAGACAAGTCACTCACAACCCAATGAAGAGAAGTGCCGTGTCGCCTCACGATTCAAGTGAACGAAGAAGAGTCCACATCCATGATCTTTGGAGCTGGAGGAAAGAATACATGAGCATGCTGTCAAGAAGTAAGCTTTTGGTGGCCATTGGAGAACTTCTCCAGCGTTTGCATCCAGGCTGAGGAATACAAGCTATCGTATCATCCGCAAGAACCCACCGATGAGGAGTTACAGCAGTATCAAGACCCCGGAAGCATGAGAACAGTGCAGCCACTCAACGACTGGTAAGGAATGTGAGTGCCATGGATGAATGTTCAGCAGAGTGATGATTGCAGTCATGACCGACACAGGGACTGGGAGCGTATGTCCGTACGTCCGTCAACACGCAGGCTACAAAACCCAAGTGGATCCGCGTTGAAGCAAGGTTGGCCTGAGCCAAAGGAGAAGCCACCCCTGGAGGACCGCTAGATCCGCACTACTGCAAGGAGAGAGTTCGTCTTTCCACCTCGGATTAGTTGGGCGCAAGGACCCGTGTACTCAAATAACCAAGTCTTGTTACGGGTAGTTCCCACCAGTAGCACACGCCGATGATGCAAGACGACGACTCAGAGGAGTCAGAAGCCAGCACGCCTTCGGAGGGATTCGGATGACAGTGGAGCTCGCACCCCTTCTAAGTGGGAGTGGGCGACAACCAAGACGACGAAGCGAACCTGAGCACAACGGAATGCCAGGAGCGAATCTTTCGCCCGTTGAGAAGTCTTGGTCGTCACCTTAGTATCCAGTTACCCTAGATCGTTGTGTTAGCAGTTGAGTTGATTAGAAATGCTGTGTGTGTGGGTTAGTCAGAGTTATTCAGGTGTGGGTGATGTAACTGTTTATATTAGGAGTTTCCTTGGTGGTGTTGCGTTTAAATTAGACAAATGTTAATTCACTCAGTCAGAACAATAAAGTGAAGTTTAAGTAATGTTGAATGAAATCTGTCTCAAGGAACGTTTCCTTTCTTCTCGTCTTTGCTCTGCAAGATGGTGAACACAAACTTTAACGGCGTAATCATGATGGAAACAGTGGGGACAACAAACCGTACAGGATGCCCAACGGACTGCCACAGGCAGGGAATGACAACCTGACCATAGCCCAAGTCTTGGACTAACCAGACACATCTAATGAACATCTGATGTTCCAACAGATGCAACAACAACAGAACCAACACAACAGCAGGCGCCTCCTCCTTCCACCTCAAAAACAGCTTGGGAATTTCTGCTGATTGAGACCTCCTACGTTTCTCTAGCACAACTAATCCTGTGAAGCAGGGTATTGGTTGCATGCTATTGAAAGAAGTTGGACCTTTTACAATGCACAGATCAAGAGGAAGTCTCTTTTTGCATTTCACACAGCTGTCACGGCAGCTCTGAGTGTGGACCACTTTCAGGACCAAACAGAGCGGATGGACAGCCGATTACTTTGGGCTGAGTTTCGCAGGTTGCTTTCAAAAACGCAATATTCCTGCGGGAGTAGTGGCCGTTGAAGAAGCGGGAGTTCGAGAATTGAAGCAAGGGAATCGGTCGGTGACTGGAGTTTTCCTTTATTGAGTTCAACCGTCTGTGCCTCGTTATCACCGGAAGACGTTAGAACTGATGACGACCGACAGGAGAAGTTTCTGAACGGATTGATATGATGAGCTTTCAGTTCAACTACTCTTTAGTGATATGCAGATTTTTCAGAAACTGGTGACAAGCCATCCGCCAGGAGGACAAGCCATCACAGGAATGGAGCAAAAGAAAAGCGCAGGATGGCAAAGATTCCGGTCACAAACCATCCTCCAGTCAGAGGCCACGTATTGTGGGACCGCCGCCAACTCAATAGGGAGGATCTCATCGGCACCTCATTTGCAGCGCCAGGTCTTACCAACCAAACACCACTGTTTGGGCAAACACTGGAGCGAACCGTCCTTCCCTCGGGCCAGCCCCGGTCACAGCACTAACCAGCCAACCAAGAAGGAAGTTGGTGGCGAAACAGCTTGAACCTGGTACAAACATTGGGACTCAGGGATTTCTCCAATCAGTGCCTTAAACCCAAACGCGCCAGGCAAGCAGCACCAGGACAGAATCCCGATGGGCGTGGTTTAAAGCTCGGGTAAAACCACGTCACCGCAGAGGAAGCTTCAAGCCGCGCCAGACGTCATCTTGGGTATTTCCTTGTTAACTCTGTACCTGCTACGGTGTTATTTGATTTCTGGTGCTACCCATTCCTTTATGTTCAGTAAGGATTTGCTACATGAAACATGGGATACCTATTGAAAAGATTAGAGAAATACCATGGTAGTAAATACTCGGGTAGCCGATTGCCCGCCAACCGTGCCAGTCATCTGTAACTATAAAGAAATTCTGCAGTGTCTACCTACTTATCTGTTTCCTGATAGAATCCAGATGATATTGATTTGTCATCCTAGGGATGAATTGGTTAACTCGGCACCACGGAATATAATTGTGCCACAAGGACCATAACCTTAACTTCTGATCTGGAAGGGAAAAGAATCTTTCGTTGTCCTCAATACATCATCTCCTCCAACCTCTGGAATCAAGGCAATCCTAACCGAAATCCCTATAGTACGGGATTACCCAGATGTGTCCGGATGATCTACCGGGAATGCCACCTAAAAGAGAAATTGAGTTCAGAATAGACTTAGCCCCAGGCACTGCCCCTATCCACAAACGAGACCGTATAGCCGATGGGAGCTAATGAGTTGCAGAAGTGAAAAAAGCAAAGTTGAAGAGTTGTTGGCCAAAGGCTACATCAGGACCCAAGCAGTCACCTTGGGGAGCGACGGTTATCTTCGTGCGAGAGAAGATGGAACTCAACGGATGTGTGTGGACTAACGTGCGCCTCAAATAAGTCACTATCAAGAAATAAGTACCTTTACACACGGCATTGATATCTGTTTGATTCAGTTAAAGGAGAGCCACAGTTATTCTCCAGATAGACCTTCGTTCAGGTTATCATCAGTTAAGGATTCGGAGAAGATTCCCAAAACCATCTTTCACCACTCGGTATGGGTTATCATGAATGCACAGTTATGTCTTTGGATTAATAATGCCCCTGCATTCTCATGAACTTGGCATGAATAGGGTATTTATGGATACTTGGATAAGTTGTGGTGTTTTCATAGATGATACCTTGTTTACTCAAAGACAAAGAAGAGCATTGAGCAGCACCTTCGCCACCACTTTTGGAGACTCTGCGGCAACACCAGCTGTACGCCAAGCTGAAGTAAGTGTGAGTTTTGGCTTCCGGAGGTGAAGTTTCTTGGACATGTCGTCACTGCAGGAGGGATTGCAGTAGACCCAACCTAATGTCGAGTCAGTAACCCAAGTGGGAAGCTAGCCGCAAACGGTTCCGGAAAAAATAAAGTTCGGAGTTCCTTAGGATTGGCGGGATATTAACCGTCGGTTCAAAATAGAAAATTTTTCCCAATCGCGAAGCCCATGACTCGGTTGCTTCAGAAGGATGTAAAATTTTTATGGACCCCAGAGTGTGAGCAAAGTTTTCAAAGTTGAAAGCAGAAGCTTGTAACCGCACCAGTGTTGATTCATGCCAGGATCCCAGAAAGGATTTCAAGTTTATTGTGAGCATCTCGGCAAGTTTGGATGTGTGTTAATGCAAAGAAGGGATGTGGTGCATATGCCTCACTGCAGCTACGCCTCATGAGAAAAATTATCCTACCCAGACCTGGATATTAGCAGCTTAGTGCAATGCCTTGAAGATTTGAGACATTACCTCATAGGAATATAATGAAGTTTTTACAGACCATAAAAGTTTGAAGTATATTTTTACCCAGCCAGATCTTAAACTTAAGCAACGCCGATGTGGAGTTGATCAAGACTCGACGTCAAGAATACATTATCATCATCAGGAAAGCTAATGTAGTGGCAGATCCCTCAGTCGGAAAGCACTCAACGCCATGGAAAGTCAGCACTCACGTTGGAGTTATGTAAAGATTTTTGGACATTGAATCTGAGTAAGTCAGCCAAAGGATTTGGTGGCAGCCTTGGAAGCACGACCTACCTTGTAGATCAGGTTCGAAAGTGCAGAAAGATGATGCCAAGACATTTGAAATCAGAAGAATATGAAAAAAGGAAAGCCATTGGATCTCCGAGAGAACAAGGTACCGTTGGTTCGGAGAGCGGAATCTGTTGCCGGACAAGGAGGAATTTGAAGAAGCTGATCTTAGATGAAGCTCACGGAAACATATTCCATTCACACCTCGGCAGCACCAAAATTTGTATCAAGTCTGAAGGAGAAATTTGGTGTTCCAGTTATGCGAGAGAGATAGCAGAATATGTGGCTGTTTGTGATATATGCCACGCTGTAAAGGCTGAGCAATCAGAAAAGCCAGCAGGATTTACAACCCTAATGTCCCTGAATTGGGAAGTGGGAAAAGTAGAATGATTTTATCACCGGATGCCAAGGACCGCATCGGGATTGATTCCATATGGTCGTGTGACAGACTTACAAAGTAGCCCACTTCATACGGTCAAGACCACTTATTCCGTAGTAAGTTGCAAGTTGTATATGGCCAGAATCGTATGTTTGCATGGAGTGCCACGTAAGATTGTTGTTCAGACAGAGGAAGTCAGTTTACCTCTAAGTTTTGGCACCGACTGCCAGAAAGATGACATCGATAAATTTCGAAGTACTGCTTATCACCCGCAGACGATGACAGACTGAACGGGTTAATCAAAACCAGAGAAGAATTGAGAGCTTGTGCCATGACTTCGGTGGAAGTTGGGACAAGAGTTCTACCATATGCTGAGTTTTCTATAAACAATATTACCAGGCAAGTCTGAAGAGGCCCGTTCAGGCTTTGTCATGGACGGAAATGTCGCACGCCCTTGCTTTGGGACCAGAAGGGAGGGAGAACGACAAGTATACGGACGGGAATCCTACGGGAAGCGGAAGAAAAAGTGAAGATCATACAGGGAAGACTTCGAGTAGCACGAGTCTCGTCAGAAGAGCTATGCGGATAATCCGCAGAAGAAGATCTTAGTTTCAAGAAGGTGATTATGTGGTATTTAAGAGTCACGCCACTCAGGGGAGAGTACACAGATTTCAGACTAAAGGAAGTTGGCACACGTTAGTGGCGACCTACAAAAATACTGGGAAACGGAAAGGAGTAAGTTGCTTATCAACTAGAGGTTGCCTTCTACCTTGACGGGAGTACACGATGTCTTTGCATGTACTCAGTTGAAGAGTGGTTCTCGAGTACAGCCGAGAAGCCGACCCAGAGCCAAATCGAGATTTCAGGAAGATCTGACTTATGTCGAGAAGCCCATTCGCATCCTTGAGACCCGTGAAAAGGAATACTCGGAATCGATTGATCAGATTTGCAAAGTTCAATGAGTAATCACTCGAAGATGAAGCCACGTGGAACGCGAGATGGATGAAGTCTGCCCACCCGCATCTCTTCGCCGAGCTTGTCGAATCTCGGGACGAGATTCTGTTAAGGTAGGGTTTTAACACCCTGAAATTATCCCTATATAAAATATTGGTGCAAAAAAGAATTTTTACCAAATGCGAATAAAAGTCTCAATGAGTGACAAAGAATAAAATCAGGGAAAAATCTGAAGAAACAATGGGCAGAAAATAATTTTATAAAATTCTTTGCTTAATTATTTAATTTCGGAATTTCTGGAATTTATTATTAGGGAATAATATATCAGCCATAAAATAGCTACACAGCAGTGAATAAAAAGAGAAAGGTTTTTTTTAAAAATCCCCTCACAGTTCGGGCCCAATTTCCGGCCCATTTACTGTGCCGTGCCAGCCCGTCCCTCTACAGTGCTCGTGCCTGCCCCTGCATGCCCGTGCCCTGCCCTCTCAGTGCTCGTGCCCGTCCCCTGCAGTGCCGTGCCCGTGCCCCTCTTAGTTGCCGTGCCCGCGCCCGCGCCCGTCAGGTCGTCAGTCTTCCTCGCGCCGAAGGCGCTGTAGCACCGAGCGCCGCCCGACCGAATCTCCCGAACCGTTTGCCTCACCCCTCTCTCCCAACGGTTGAGAACCTAGCCCTATCCGCCTCACCTAATCCCCAAGTAACCGGAGTCGAATCGTGCGTGGAACGAGCCCGAAGCCTTTCGAGTCGTCGTTTGGGGTGTCTCTCTCTCTCTCTCGTCGCGCCGCTTAAATCGCCGCTATCCGAGCCGGAGTCCGCCCCTCTTTGCCTTAAATAGCGAGCCTGGAACCCCTAGGGCCGTTTCGCCCATGGATCGAGCGCCAGCAAACCCTAGCCGCCTCCCCGCGCCTTGCTGCTGTTCCGCCGCCGCCGCCAGGTTCCGGTTGCGCGCCGCCGTCGCCTCAGCCGCCGCCGGGAAGTTCGCCGCCGCCTCGGTTAGTTCGCCGGGTCCCGCCGAAGCCAGGCCGCAGCCTCCGAGCCTCGGAAGCCGCCGGAGCACCACCGCCGACGAAGACCAGAAGCCCTCCGCCGCCTCAAGCTCGCGCCGGCTGTCTCCATCACCGTTCTTCGCCGTCTCGCCCTCGTAACGATCGCCTCGACCCCCTTTATCCTTCCCGCTCTCCCCGTGCGTCGCCGCCGTCGCTGTAGCCGTCGACCATCGGGTTTAGCGCCGCCGCCTCGCTAGTTGTCCGCCGGGGGTCGCTGTTTGCGCCAGCTCGCCGCCACCTCAGCGCCGTAGCCGATCCGTAGCCGATCCGATCGGGATCGATTGCCGCCGATGGATCTCCTCGTTAGATCCCATCCGTCCGATCCAAACCCTAGAGACCTAGCCGTCAGTTTTGCCCCGTGGACCCGGGGACTCGGTTCACCCTGGACCAGAACCCTTTCCCTCACTCTGACAGTGGACCCCACTGGCCAGCCGAGAGTCCCCTCTCTCCTGTGACACCCTAAATGTCTTTTCCGAATTAAAATTAATTCAATGATGACACAATTAAATCAGTTAGTTCTTTTAAATAGGCTTAAAAACTTCTAAAAATCATAACTAATTCATACGAACTCGGTTTGAGGTCGTTCAAGTCTCTAATTCTCTTAAAAAATCATAAAACAATCCATAAAATATATAACAAGGTACTGTTCATGTATGTTGATGTACTGTTTTTGCTTGTTTTGTTATTTGCCTATAGCTACCGACGTTCAGGAAGAGCGCCAGTTTGTCAAGCAGGTCGAAGACTGTTGTGGAGCTGCAAGGCAAGTCACACAGATTCCTCTTTCTCATTGAAATATTGTTCCTATGATTAAAGCTATGTTTTCTTTCAACGCTGCATTTATTTTGGAAGTTCATCGGGACAGGAAAACCCTAACCTTTGTTATAGCCCTTTTGAATTGATTACCTGACATTGTACCTATGGATAATTTGTACTAGCTACCTTTATTTATTGGTTAGCTAGAATAAACTCTAGGACTCTGCTTAGCCATGCCTAGCAATTATAGAATAACTTATGGTTGTCATAATGATTTCTATACTATTATTCAGTCACAGGGAATGATGATCCCTTTACGACGTGGTCGTATAAGGACAATTTAATGGTTCACTAAAAACTTGACTAAAAGGTGGGTTGCAGAGCACCATGGTTGGTTTGTTGCTAGCGTGTTCGTGACAGTTAAGGACCGGTTCGCGGGACTACTTGTTGCGAGCAACACTCGTGCTAACCACAAGCCAGCATGGGTAATGGTAGATCCAATGTGTTAGTACGTTCAACCGGGCCACCATGTGTGTTGTGGCTGTGTCAATAAGACCACCATTGCTCGTCAATAAGTCCATGTTTTGGAGCGTTGGATCGTTTCCCAGACTCAGAACCCGAATCAGTTCTGGGCCGGAAAACTGGTGTGGTCCAGCGGGTGCTTCCTGTGTGCGGTTACATAGAGGATCTTAATCACAATTCCTTACCGAGATACCATTGGTGGTTATCAAGGGCACAGATGCTTGCTGTTGGAGTTGTGTCTTGTGGTAAATTGGTACATCTCTGGCCAGAGTAAAAACTGTTCGAATAGCCGTGCCCAACGTTAAGGGCGGCCTAGCAATGTTTCTGTGATTAGTCCTACGCTACTTAAATTTAATGGTTGAACAGTGGAATATGTGTAGCTCCAGGTTAGTGGTTGGCCTAAACCGTTTTGGTGAGCGTATAGCGTTGATTAATACTGTTATTTAATTACTGTTTTATTACTCTCTCAAATCTAGGTGGGATTAAATGCTTTTATGCAATTATGAGCCATACTATGCCCTCCTTTGTTATCCCGTGCACTTGCATATTTGCTGTGTGGCTTGCGGAGTATGTCATATGCTCACCTTGCAATCAACAATCATTCAGAGGAGGACTACAGCGAAGAGGATTACTTGGAGGACTAGGAGGGAGCCCAGTCAAGTGCGTGGAGTGGGAATCGTCACGCTGTTGTTTATTTATCCGCTGCTAGAACTTTATTATTTGAGAGGTACCATTCACCTCTGTAATAAATGCTTACGCTATGTAAACATTACTTTGATTATCAACTTTGTCATGTGTGCCTCGGTTGATTCCTGGACGAGGGTTTACACACAATAAAACTCCAGAATTTTGGATGGAAATTCTGGGCGTGACAATTACTACTGGTATATGAGACTCTTCGGTATCATGTCAACCGGAATATGATTTATAGTCTTGCTGAGTAGCATGCCACTCATATATGGGACTCTTCAGCTTTATGTTAGCTAGAATAGGGGGTTTATAGTCTTTCCCGAGTGGCATCCCACTCGGAAGTTAGACTCCTCAGCCTCATATCAGCTGGAAAAGATATTTATAGTCTCTCCCGAGTAGTGCACTACTCGGAAGTTGGACTCTTCAACATCATATCAGCTAGAATAATGTTGCTCATGGCAACTAGTGGCCAAGCATGTAGGCCGAGTACCACTTTATGAAAATTAATCCATTGCGTGGTCAGGTGTACTCGAGAAAAATACCTGCATCCCTAATTTTAATGAGGACTAGCTTGTGATCCTTATAAGGATATATTATCGATACCTGGTGGATAAGACAGATACCCAAACACATGTGTTTAGCAATTAGGCCTTCATGAAGCTTATTTGTTTACCTCATCGGTTCTTGTTGGTAACACCAGCACCGCGATTTTAACTCGGCCTACGAGCGGCCCATAACGAGCGTGCTACTGTAGAAACTCATATCTTCGGTGGCCCAGCTTCAACTGCGTAGGCCCAAGCCCATTCAATCAGCACAGGCTCTATAAAGGCTGAGGGAGAGAGAAAAGATTCCTCTATCTTCCCCACGTGACCAATCGTTTCGTCTTCCCAGCTCCGCGCCAAAATTTCGCTTCCCGCTCCGCTAGGGTTCGCCATCGCTTGCTCCTCCCCACCAAAGCTCGAGCGATTCCGCATCCATTTGTCCACTCCAAGCCCCCGACTATATTTCCCCCAAATTTCTGGCCCCCCAGCCATGCTGAAGGTGCCAGATTCCATTGGGGCATCGGATAATGGGTGGCCGACCTCGGATTGCAACCAATCGAAGCTAGAGAGGTTGGAGAGGTCGCTGCGGCTGCAGAGCCGAGACATTATCCGCTGGCGGCTGGCCGAGGGTGAGTCGGTCCAAAATCCCCAATCCGGCGAAACTGTCGTTTTTGCCTCTTTCTTTGACCGGGGTTTGTTTCTTCGGTCCTCCGCATTCCTCCGCCGTCTTCTTAGTTTCTACGGATTGGAGTTGGTGAATCTGAATCCCAACTCAATCCTACAAATTTCTATCTTTGTGACTCTTTGCGAGTGCTATCTGGGTGTAGAGCCCCATTTTAATTTCTTCATAAACAAAACCAAGGACAAAACCCAAAAACCAACGTTTTGATTTGGTTCGGTTCGATCTTCAGTGTTTGTGATCTTTTTGCCCACCCCCTAATCTAACTCTATCATGAGTGATGGCCCCATGTCCATTCTCCATTGAAATACATATCATGACATATATCTATGTTGGCGTCATACTCAAGATTTATCTCTAATTGTGCATAAGATACATGGAGAATAGAGTGGACGTGACATGTGTAGCCTATCAAGCTTTAGCTGAGAAGAAAGGATTATAATCCATGGCCTCATTTGGATGCAAGGGGAGAGAAACCCAGGGAAGATATTCCCGTAGGGGATTTTCCCGTGCACCACAAGATCCCCCTCCACCTCTAGGGAAACCCTTCCTAGTAGGGGAGATTTCCCTGTCACCATTTAGGAGCAGGGCTCGGATATAGGGAATGATCAGGGTTTTGAAGTTTTGAATGTACACTTCCTAAGGATGGCTAGTAGGAGCATACACAATAGGATTAAAAATGTCTGTAACAATAGAGCAATCATAATCATGCATTAAAAAATCTGAAAAATTATATAAACTCCAGAGTGGATCAATAAATTCTAAGGAAAAAAAAGAGAACATTATAGATACAAGCATCAGTTAATTTCATGCAATAATCGAATTGAGGTACCATCAAAAGCATCTAGCCATGTATTCTCTGAGCATCCAACAAAAATCACTTGCAACACATACAAGTTGTAATTCATGCAATTATCACATGCAGATATCTTGGAATTTTTTTCTCCTGTATTCATGAGATGCAACTCCATGACTAGCTCCTATTTGAGAACAAGGTTGAATCATTAAAGGCAAAATCTGTTGCCTACATCCAACAAGAACAATCACAAGATTTTTTGAGGTGAAAGAACAGCTACAAAGTAATGAGCATCGAAAAAAATAATAAAAATGGTTTTCATGTGATGCATGCATGAACCCATCAAGGCAAACACAAAAGTATGCCCAGTTCATATATCTACTTATATCTACTTTCAACAAAAAAAAAGTTAGCATGCTAATCAACTAATGTTCTCCTGCAATCAACTGGGTATTAATAATTGCAGAAGTAAGAAGATTTAACTGAGATAAAAGAACATATACGAAGTTCTAAATATTCAGAAGAACAATTACAGATTTTCTGAGAAATAATAATTATTTTGCACTGTGTATGAAATCAATATTGCTGAGAAATAAAAGATCACTATATTTCAATAAATTGTGTATAGGATTTGAGAACAAGTTTGATGCCAAGGTCTGTTGAATCATTAGAACAAGGTCTGTTGCCTACATCTATGTGCAATCAATTGATGTTCTTGAAAAGAAAGAATATAGACTGCTAAGATAGTCATTTGGTACTTACAGAACCAGAACCAATAAGAGAGTATGAAGTATGACAGATAATTCCTTTAAACAACTCAAATTAGCACGGCAAAGAAATATAGAAACTAACTATGCACAATTATTCATAAACAACATACCTATGCAGCAAGTTGGCTCCTTAGTCATATCAAGTGCACATTTGGGACAGTTGTACTCATGAAGATCTCCTTATTGAGTGGGCATCTGAAGAGTACTAAAGCCTTTGCTTTTTCTTCATCCGTGAACTCGTGAATTGATTCTACAACAGCAATACACTTGGGGATAGAACAATCAGTCTCCTGCTGTGATGCCTCCACTATTTTCTCCACCATCTTTTATGTTTATTCCTTTTTGAATTCCAGGTAGTTCTCAAGGATCAATGCTACTTGATTATGTTTGCGCTTCATCTCACCATAACCACCTTTTTCTCCTGATTTGCTAGGCGTGGAATTCTCTTGTGCATTTTCCATGTTTATACTTGAAGTCTCAAACCCATCCAAATTTGAAAACGGATTTGTCCACCCATCCAGACTTGAAGCCTCTTGTGCCCTTTCTATGTTTTGATCATTTGAAGGTGTCGTTTCTTGAGTTGATGTAAAACACAGATCTCCAAGCGCTATGCTTCCTGTTCCAAATAAAAAGACAGAGAAATTATAATAGCATAGCCATAATTAAAATAAATGATCAACAAGAAACAAAATTGTAAACATATATTACCTTCATACAATAATGCCAAGAATTATAAAGGGGAAATGGTTTGCAGCGAAACTTCTTAACCTTTGGGTGAGCCTATTGAATGCAACATGAAAATAAAGTTAGTATAAAAATGTAATTTTATTCTACATCGTTAATTGAAGTGAGAAGAAATCTTACCTGAAGTATCCTATCCTGAACAGCTGGTTCAACAATAATCATACCAAGAGAATCATTCCAACCCACACCACTTTCTTTTCGTGCATTTTTTATAATTTTGTAATTGCCTTTGAGCTCCTTCTCTTTCTCTTGAATCTATTGTTTGGTGAAATAAACATGTGGAAATTTCCGTTGAACTTGTGGACGATACTTCTCCATCCTTCAGATATCCAAGCATTTTGAGCCCTAAATATTGGTTAATTATGATCATGCAATATGTCAACAAGTCCTTTCTCTAATGTAGTATTCCAAGATGATCTTGCACATTCCATCGACATGGCTACAATTTCCATAAATATTCATAACAAATTGTACACAAAGTGCAGAAATATGGAGTAGAGAGAAACAACTGTAATCACAATGGTTACAAAAATTTTTATAAGGTTTATGATTGGCTAACTAATATGGTCAGTCCACATTTGCATAGCTACCTGATCTATAAGATTATTCACATCAATTGACTCATTATCATTAGGGTATATCTCTCCATCTGGAAGATCAACATAACTTTCTTCTGGAATATAAATTGGTTGATGATCGAGCCGCCCCTCTTGACCATTTAGCTGCAAACTTAACTTGATTTCTATAGTATGATGTGTGCACACTTTTAGAATTGGAAATTGCTTCTTAAGAACACCAATTGCCCTTTCAATGTGGTTGCGAAGGATTGCATGTCGATGGTTGAATAACTCCTTGTAATCTGCATAGACAATTCTTCGAGATGAACCTCGCCTCCTAAATTCACTAAGGTCGCACTGGACTCCTCGATATGAGGCAATACATGATCGGGTATTGGCATATCCACCATCCACAAGATAGAACTTGCCCTCCGAGACAAGAAAATCCTTGGTGAGAGCAAACTGAAATACTCCTGCATAGGATGCAGATCCTTCCCATCCACATGAGACAAACGTAAAGCTCAGATCAAAGTCGCAAGCCAACATCACATTTTGAGACAAGGTTCCTTTTCTATTCCTATAAGGGGGGCCAGGTCCACTACTATAGTGATAGGGACATGTGTACCATCAATAGGACCAATACAATTCTGCACATAAACACAAAAAGATTGGATAAACCTAGGTTTCTAAGGTGAAAGGATGACCTAAAAAAAATAGGGCCAGAATCTAGGATCCGATGTAATCTTCATGTGAGTTTGAGTTGAATCCAAAAGCTTGACAAATCACTTAGCTAGGGTCTGGACTATAAGGAAAACTTCAATTATTTTTCTAATTATTGTTTCACCACTATGTTGGAACGCATTCTATAGGTCTTGATTGCTAGCATTGTGAGAAATCATGTACATGAACATTACTGTCGATGCTTTGTATCGGCAATAATTATATGAGGCTATTCGCAAGACCTAAACTTGATGGATGCAAAGGAACATGAAACGAGTTTATCCTAGTTCAGGCCTTCAAGGTGAGGTAATACCCAACTTCCAGCTATTGTCTATTGCCTTTGAGGTTTCTCTGGTGAGATTCTATATGGTGTTGTTCTCTTGCCCCAAAGGGCTTCTTGCCTCCCCTTATATACTGAGGAGAAAAAGTTACAAGGTAGGAATCCCAGTTGGACTCAACCAAGGGATTTCCTTCTAGGAACACATCGTATCCGGCTAGGACTATATCCTTTCCCTTGTCATGCAAGATAACATAAGACGAGTTCTACTGTATCCCTAATTACATGATCAGGCCCACCCTCCATCCGAGTGGCCATAATGCTTTCCATGAGGTACCCGGGGCCCATAGCCTCCACAGTAGCCCCCGAGACCTTCATTATTGAGTCACAGCTGATGCCGAGTGCTCATCCTCCATGGTGAAGATTTCCCGAGTGCATTGCTCCCGAGTACTCTGTGTCTGAGTACCTCTTCTCCAAGTCCTGCTTTATGTCAGCCAGCAACGAGGCTATGAAGGGCTTCATAGAAAAAGTTGAATAGTGTGGGCCGAATAGGTGCACCTATTAGGTGTAGCCCCCGATTTTGTGCTTAATTGTGGAACAGTTAAACATAATGTCAAAGATCTTTAACCTTTAAGTCTTTCCTGAGTGATATATTTCTCAGAAATTAGACTCCTAAGCTTCATGTCAGCTAGAAAAATTTTTGCTCAAAGCAATTTGGCTAAGCATGTAAGCCGAGTACCACTCAAGGATTTGACCAATATGTGGTTAGGTGTACTTGAGAGATACCTGCATCCCCAATTTGAATGGAGACCAGCTATTGATCCTTACAAGGATATATCCTCAATGCCGATTAAATAATTTAGATATTTGAATACATGTGTCTAGCAATTAGGCTTAACATGAAGCATATCTGATTATATCAATCGGTTTGTGGAGGCCATGGGCCCCGGGTACCTCAAGGAAGGCAATTACGGCCACTTGGACAGAGGATGGGCCGACCCCTATAATTGGAGATTGAGTATGACGCGGCTTCATGTTACCTTGCAAAACAAGGAAAGGGATATATGTCCTAGCCGGATACTCTATTTATTGATAGGGAAAGCCCTTGGTCATCTCTAACTGGGTTTCCTACCCTGTAACCCTCATCCCTCCAGTATATAAGGAGAGATAGGGAGCCCCCTGAGGCAGATGATTCCACATACCACGAAAGCAATAAACCACAACTGGAAGTATGGTATTACCTCACACTGAGGGCCGGAACCAGTATAAATCTTGTGTGTCCTTTCGAATCCATCGAGTTTAGGTCTGACAAATAGCCCCGTATTCAATACAGTCGATATAAAACATCGATAGTTGGCGCGCCAGGTAGGGACATCATCGAGATCATCGTCAACAAGCCTGATGGATCTAATCACCGGAGTCGACGGCATCAAGTTCTTCCCCGGGCAAGCAATCCGCTTCAGGAGCCTCGACTTCATTGCCAACAATCTTGGCAATCTAACCCTGTCCGACTCGGTTTCGACCCGAGCGGCCAGGAACCAGGCTGACCTAGTGCCAGTCGGCTTACTCAACGCTGCAACGGTTTTCGGTGACTTCCTGTGGCGATTTCCAAGACCTACAAGTCCAAGGACAACACTTTTTCCGGATGTTCGACTCGAACATGGCCCCAAGCCAGTCGAGATTGGGCTAAGGGAAGAAGAGATTTTCAATTTCCCGTTCGGACTCAACAATGCCGCATACATCTTTAATTCAAGTCCGATGGGTCCGAACCAATCATTTGGAATTCGACTCGGATACGGCTCAGAGCTACTCGGGATTGGATCCAGGGAGGTTGGGGTTGTCATCACCCCATTGAACTACTCTGAGTCTGACTCCCAGTCAGACAGCAGCTCAGGGAGTTTTTCTCCACCACGCGAAGTATTCATGGCGTCAAAGGGATCAACCCCGGGGCAAGATACACGACGACTACGGACCAGCAAGAGGAGGAGGCTCGCCGACTACGTGAGCAACGGGCGAAAGACACATGATGCTTACAAGCCAAGCGCGATGCTTGCAACAACAATCTACACAAGGCTATGCAGACTGCCCAGTAAGAAATCCTGCAGACCAGAGTAGGCGATCATGATGTCTTCGTTACTCCACAACAGAATGTCGTGGCCATAGCTACACTATTGGATACCCTGTAGCTAGGGCTGGATCACCAAGCTACCCCAACTATTGCAAGGATCAAAGCAATGATAACCATTGCAGCCTATCAACAACAGCAACAGTCTGGAGATACATTTATACCATCCAACAAAACGGCTTCAGACACTGCGACTTCATGCGCTTCAACACGACTCCGAGCAGTTAGCTCTAGTCAGCACCACTCGGAGTCCCATCACATGTCACTTGGCAACCGCAATAATGACCGACAGCGGTACCACCACGATGGGCGCCGGGATAACCAGGACACTTGGGGACGACTATGATGGGATCTCCGCCACAACATCAACGCTCGACACCGAGAACGCGAGGAGGATGAATGTCACTGTCACAGCCCCAAATCTAATTCCAAGTAATTAGGGTTATAACCTACTGCCACTTGAGTGCATAAACAAAATCCTTGCTATGTCGCTTCATGCAAAATTAAAGTTTGCAATATGTAAACCTTCAATAGTTAAAACCCTAATCGGTAAAAACCAAACCTTACCAAATAGTGCATCAAGTTGAACAGAAACATATGTGGGAAATAATTTATTCAAATACTATTTTAATTACCATGAATCAATATAATTTTTCCAGAATTGATTTCATTAGTTTAGACCCCTCGCAAATTCCAAACAAGTTTCAGCCTGGATCCTTCTCTTTGCCATATGCATTGGTACAGTCTAAGGATTTTTCTGAAGATGTTAGGTTGCACATAAAACCATGGAAAAATTCCTGTAAGCACTATCTCACCAAATCAACCCACTGTAAATTTACATAATTTTATCACTTCAATAAATTACTTCAACCAAGTCCCTCAAATCAGCAAAACTAGAAAGCTGGCTGAGACAAATTAGGTTACTTTCTAAAATTCACCAAATAAGAGTGAAGATTAATTAGACAGTTGCAATTCTACCAAAATGTGTGACACCATGAACCCTACTACCAGGAATTTTGGTTTTAATTTATCTCCCAAAGAAAAACACATAAAATGATAAGATCAAGGCACTGGAGAAACAAGTGAAAACTGCAGCAAAACTGGATCAGTGTGCCTACTTTGCTTTTCACCAGAGAGAACCAGACCTCTTCTAACACGAATTTTGGTCAGCAGGTTACACACATCTTTCTCTACCTCCAGTATTTTTCCCATAATTTATATCCCTTATTAACCTGCTGAAATTACAGATGCAAGTAGCTGTCCCTACAGCTTCACAACACTTAGTCTCTAGAGCTTTCTTCTCTCATTTCTCACTTCCAGGTGGACCCCACAAGACCTGGCCCACTTGTCAGCCTCATAGCAGCATGTGACAGTGTGTTTCACCAGAAATTCACCCATACTCCTCCACTCCTCATAGACCATCACTACTTGGACCCACAAGCCATAGAGTAAATCTAGCTAAAATATGAGTTAGAACATTGTTGCTGACATGTGGGACCCACCCTGAACACTGTAGCAGTGGAGACGACTCAGCATTGCATGGCAGACGTGTCTTCCTCTCGTTCTCCTCTCCCACAGCACACACAGAGTGACCTAGATGAGCTCCTCCATGGAGCATCGACCATTTCGACTCAAACTCCGCCAGTAGAACCTCTCACCCTTCTCTTCACGCTCCCACCGGAGAAATCCACAGAATCCCCAAGATCACCGCCGTCAAGCTTATTCTTCCCTCTGCCGAAGGTGTTCGGTTGAGCTCGAGGTTGCTCCAGTGACTCCACCCTTTCTAAGCTTCGGGAACATGATCTATACCTTCTGACCGTCCATTTTTGTTCTTGGCTGCCTAGGACCGCCGGTCGAGCCGCCGTGTTCGCTCTCTGCTCTGCAGCGCCGCCGCCAGGACATCACGGTCGTTCCGGCCGATACAGTACACCACCGACCGAGCCTTTGCGCCAACCTCATCGCCTCACTTCCAGAAGACCACTGGCAGAAGGAATCAGGAAAGGATGTAGTGAAGCTCGAGATCGAGGTCATCTTCCCCAAGTCCGGCCAACTGCCGCCGCCGTCGATTTCTTTCTCTCTGGTAGTCCTCAGTTCCATTCATTGCACAGGAGCCATCACTAGGAAGTCTCTAACCCTATTAGACACCTCACCCCGACTGCAGAACCCCGGAGAAGGCCGCGATGTGAAACCGAAGGAGTTCGCCGCCGCCGGGCCAAGTTCGCCGTCGCCGTTGCTGTTTCCGTTTCACCGAGACCAGCACAACCTTCAGTGAGCATCTTGGTACCCTTTTGACGCTAAGGCATGCTTTGTTTTGGCCTGAAACCGCCCGTAGCCGAGTCGGCCTAGCCAACCCGAACCACTCCGCCGCTGGAGCTCGCCGCCGGCGAGATTCCGGTGACCCGAGGTGTCAAGAAGACCACCCTTAGCTCCGCCGTGAACTCCTCTACCTTTTCTGTTTTGGGCCCGACCGCAGCCGAACTGCCGTTCACCGTCGCCGCCGCCGAGAAGCCCGCCGGCTCTGTCTGCCTGCGCCCTTCTCTGTTCGCCGCCAGGCCGGACCATACACTCCGGGAACGGACGGTCCGATCCATGCGCCCGCGCCCTCGCGCCCGTGCCCTCGTGCCCGCGCCCTCGCGCCCACGCCCTGCTCTGCTTTGCCTCGCTGGCCTGCGGGCCCGGGCTGCAAGGGAAATCAGAAAAGAAGAAAGAAGAAAGAAATAGGAAAAGTAATTAAAAGATTTATCTTACAACAGAAAAATGGCTAAACTTTGCAAATCCATAACTTCTCCATTTTGACTCCAAATTGAGTGAAGCCAATTTTGTTAGCTCTGTAAATTTGTGAACTTTATTACTGTAAAATAAAATAGGACAACTTCTGTACAAAAAATATCCATAAAATAATATGAAGCAAAATTGACTTATTTTGGGCTTAATAACTTGAAATATTCCCATAAAATTCATCCTATTTGCTAAAAATGTGAAACCACTTCTGTTAAACTCAGAAAATTGTAACCTTACTGTGGAAAAGTTGTATTTGATAAAAATACCTCCCAAAATAGGCCTAAGTAATTTTCTAACCTTTCTTTTTGTTAAACTTGTAAAATTCATATCTAAATCATTTTAAATCGGATTTCAGTAAACAAAATTTTGTCGGAACCAAGAAGATATGTATTTTCACATAAAAATGCTCACACTCATAAAATCCTACCGGAGAAGGCAAGCACTTATTTTCCACTTAGAGTTTTCCTATAGTTTCGGCTTTTGCCGTTTTCAGCCCTTCTACCTTGTCATTTTTGTATCTCCCAATCCAGGGATGCAAATGACTTGGTTCTTTTTCCTAAAATCTTATTAAGACATGCCCTACCCTCTGTATTTATCTCATAATTAATTAATCATGTTGCATAGACATGTTTATTGCTTCTTATTTGCATATTGCTTCTTATCGATAGATTCTGAGGATACAGAGTACGTGGAGTTTAACCCAGAGCCTGAGTGTGACTTATCGCTGCAGCAAGGCAAGCGTCTAAGCATATTGAACCTATGTTTTCAATAAATGGATTTGTTTGTGAAAACAATATCTATATGCATGCTTCAGTCTGTTTAAAATGGGGAAAACGGGTAGAGTCAATATTACCCAATTGTATGCATTTCCATTCCTTGGTTATTGATGCCATGTTTATACATTGTCACCCCTGGAAAAGGACTTTGGAATACTCTTATTTCACCGAATGCTTAGCCATGCTTATTCTAGACTTAGAAAAATCCGATAGATGGAGCTATCGGTTCAAAACTAGTTGAATGCGAATAGATGGGTTAAAATCTGACAAGAATAACTTCTGAGTAATAATTGATAATATGTTTGACTTGGACGGATGATAGGGCGATGAAGGGATGGTGTTTCCCCGATGCACGTAGCTCCATCTGGGTCGTGAAGGACCGAACATGTTAACATCTATTCAAGCACCCTACGTACTTCCACACGCCGGGAGTGGGACGGCTTAACTCAGTAGCACGGGAGGCTGTGGCTATCTACGCCCGTCCGTCAGTCGTGAGGGGAGACCTTTGGAGGACCTCAGTGCGAGTACGCAGAGCGGGCCTGCACTTGGTGAATCCATATGGCCGGAGGTGCCTCCCGCGACGGTGAGCCCGCCTTAGCTGCCACGCACGCACGCGGCTAAGTCGTCGGGGGCCCAGACGTGGTTTAGGTGGTCGGGGCTAAGCGTGCAAAAGGTTCTGTTGTGACCTCTAGTCCGCACTCAATATGTAGAGTGTGGGTACCGACGGGTACAGATCAAACTAGAGTGTAGCCGTTTGGCTTCTATCACATCGTGTGGGTAAAGATGTACACCTCTGATCAGAGTAAGAACTATTCGAATAGCCATGTCCACGGTTACGGATGACCGCTTGATGTGTTAGTTAGTCATGTTAGCATCCAACTTGGGATTATGTAGTTACCATGACTTAGGATAGTCATGGATGGATAGGTCTATGCAAGGGAATTTTTGATGATTAATGAGGAATGGATTTATATGAAAGGTTTTATTATTAAATATGACTTGGTTTAGTCATAAAAGATAATATGCTTGTGTAGCATAATTGTTTGGGCAATGGTGGCCCATTGTTGAAGTTAGAGCATGGGTTTATGCTCATTTATATTTTATTTTCAGAACTATAAGCTTGCTGTCTTAAAAATTCAGATTGTGTTATTTCTCCAAATGCTTATAGTTTCAAGCATTACTTGCTCAATAAAATCAGCTTTGTGCAAAATCAAGTCAATATAGCCTTCTTCCTTGATGTAGAAACCAGCATGCTTCCTTTGTACTATTATTATTGTGTAAGTCTTGCGGAGTACCATTCGTACTCACGTTGCATCTTTTCAGGTGAGGTTACCGACGAAGATGGTGTGATCTACTATTATCCCGCCAAGGGTGGCGAGGATAATGTGTAGTTGAAGTTGAGCTCTATCCCCAGTCGGTTGCCCTGTGCATGGGTTTGGCACCACTGGTTCTTGTCTTTTGTGTTTATATTCCGCTGCAAATCTTTTGTGTCACTTTGTGATGAATTAGGGTGTGAACCCTCTATGTAATATCTATAACCCTGCTGTTCGTTTATCCATATTTAGAGTACTTGTAATGTTTATCAATTGCTTACGATGAAAGTGTGAGGCTAGTCGCTTTCCTGGGGACTAGCTGAGCATGAGTATGAGTTGTGTATAATTGAGATGGTTGGGGGATAGCTATTGTGGTTCGAGTCCTCTGGGGTACGTATCGTGTTTGGTCGCCACCATCGAGTGGTTTGACGGGCGTATGACGGGGAGGACTGGCAAGCTATCCTTATGATTATCTCTTTTGTACACTTCTCGGCATTTTGGATTTGTATTGTGAGTAGGTAAAGATTATGGCAAGTCTGCGATGAGGATGGATGGTTAACGTACTTATTTGGTTTTTATTTGAGACCCCATCCATCTAGATAGTTCGCGTTGCCGTAATAGTTACTCTTCATAATGCACTTCTGGGGTGCCCACAGTCACCGACTCGAGGATGAGCATGAACGCTTGGCCTCCACCATGAGCAATTTCACCGTCGCAGTCGCAGTCAGAGCCCTCACCCAGATGAAGGAGTTCCAGCCTTCACCCATGAACTACAACAAGTTAACTGGTTATCTGGCTTCAAGCTGACTAATATAGAGAAGTTCGATGGCAAGACCAACCTAGAATCCTGGCTAACCGTGTATACCTTGGCAATTCGTGTGGCTGGAGGCGACCACAAGGCCATGGCAAACTATCTGCTAGTCGCCTTGGCCGACTCGGCACGAACATGGCTGACGGGGCTTCCCAGGCAGTCAATTGGCTCCTAGGGGGAACTCCGTGAACCCTTTGTGGCTAACTTCCAAGGAACTTTCGAGAGGCCGTCCTCCTAGTATGATCTATACCAGCGCTATCAAAGAAAACACGAGTCCCTCCGTGACTTCATCAAGCGGTTCTCCGAGAAGAGGAACTCAATACCTAAGATCAAAGCCGAGGTCGTCATCACCTCCTTTCGCAAAGGGGTCAAGGACACTCCGTTCATCACCAAATTCACTCGAAAGTCACCCAACTCCATTAAAGCTCTCTTCGAGATGGCCAATAAATATGCTGATTCAGCCGACACAATGGCTGAGGCACTCGACGACAAGCCCTGACAGAAGAAGCAACGGGAGATGGATGACGCGGCCCTTTCCAAGCCTGGGAACCGCAAGTGGAAATCTAGGGACCTCATTGTGGCAGTCGATCGCAACCGTCCTTGACCTCCTAGAACCGAAGACTATCAGAATGACAAGTGACATGCTCTGGGGCTCAAATGCTCAAATGCAAGGATGGCATCCCCACTCCCAACTCGTGCAATACCGAACAGCTAAGTCGCTTTCTGATAAATATTTTCTCCTTTACATGTTCTCATCTAGATGGGGCTGGAGGCAACTCACTTCCCTATGGTTTGACTCGGATACGGCTTAGCGCCAGTTGAGATCAGGTTTAGAGGGTGAGATCGTCAATTCCTCACTTGGCCTCGCCAATGCCGCAGCCGCTAACACCTAATAGGTGTACATGTTGCACAATTTATGTTTTTTCTCTTAATGGTTGCAAAAGTACTTGAGTAGCATAAATTCTCATTCGTGAAACTTTGCTCCATGAAAGACGAACTCAAGTCACCCGAAACATGTGTCTGGGAAAGTGCCATGAGCCGACTCCCGGCGCTCGGGGGCTATGACTAGTCGGGCAGAGTGTTTAAACGTAAGGAGTCAACTACTCAGAGAAATTAAAATCAATAAGAGGAGGAACACATATTTACATACATTGTAAAATATTTAGATTTTCTTCGGGTGATTGTTCTCTACATTAGATGCTAATCATCCGATATGTTTATAATGCAGGGCCCAGTTCTAGATACGCGTAACAGGAACTCATGGCTACAAGCCAATCTCCTACACTTGGGGGCTGGACCAGTCTGCCAAGATACACTTGGAGTGCGTCGCTTCAAGAATCACTCGGAATGCTCCATGAGGGCTACTGACCGAGTACTCGCGCCAGTCAGGACACGAATGTCACCTTTACCTTGGTATGCTCCATGTGGGCCAATAACCGACCTTTGGCACCAGTCGGGGCTCAGGTATCACTCTGCTAGGTAGGGTACGCCCCATGAGAATCGCCAGCCGAATTCTATGCTAATGCGAGGTTTGGGTACCTTATTTGGTCACAACTCTTCGAGGTAGGGTACACCCCATGAGGGCCGCTTGTCGAATCCTATGCTAATGCGAGGTTTGGGTACCTTATTCGGCTACAATTTTGCTAGGCTGGGTATGCCCCAAGAGGGTTGCCAGCCGAATCCTATGCTAGCACAGCATTCGGGTGCCTATTTGGTGAAAACAGGGAAACAGGCCACTACTGGAGCTTTCAGTTGGTGGTAGCACCAAGTCAAGCGATGGAGCAAAAGTTTTACCGTAGTCAGAGAAGACCTATATCATCAAAGCGCATCTGGATGAAGATGTTTTACACTGGCAATATGATTATAGGGCTACTCGTTGGATCAAAACTTGATGGATTGCAAAGGAACACGGGGGTTTATACTAGTTGCAGGCCCTCAATGTGAGGTAATACCCTACGTCCCGTATGTGGTGTATTCCTCTTGAGGAAAGTACGATTCTGATGAATCTCTGTATGCCCTCAGGGGGTGCCCTGCCTCCCCTTATATACTGGGGGACAGGGGTACGAGGTAGGAGACCTAGCCGAATTACAACCGAGGGATCTCTGTTAGTGATATGCCCTAGAGGCAACATGGAGATGTTATATATATCACATGCTATTTTTATAATGTATTGATTGGTTCCTTGAAATAGACATTATCATTATTGATCAATGAGTACATGACTTATTCATGAGACTCTTAATGTCAAATGTTGCTATTTCTAAATGATCCCTGATCATATATCATATGAGGAACAAATATGATTCTACTATCAGCATATGTATTGATTGATGATCATGTCTCATGGATCATGGTATGAAGATACCAAATCGATAATATGGACATATGTTAGTGAACATAGATTTCATGTGTCATCAGTTAGTCTCAAGTAGTGTTTATGTAGAGTCCTTAAACTTGAGATCATCATGGTTCCCAACATACCTAGTAGCTTATTTTGGGACTATTAAACACTACTCCGTAACTGGGTAGTTATAAAAGTAGTCTTCGGGTTTGCTATGAAACATGTAGTAGAATGTGAATGATCAAGATAGAATTTGCCCCTCCTGACGGGAGAGATATCTCTAGGCCCCTTGATGTAATGGATTATGGAAGTGCATGGCCATGCTAGGGTGATTGAGGTGTCAATCACAAGTTTGTAATCCATCACAGGATCGAGAGAGTGATTGAGCTATTAAGAGGATGACACAAGTCTCGCCTTGAGCTCAATCGATATCGTGAGGCAAAGGGATTTGTACATGAGGACATTACAGGTTCAGCCGATATGATCTTTATGTATATTTTGGGGTTAATATGCCTTGCTAGAGGCTGCTATTAACAGGGTGACCAGAAAGGTGTTTCCGGGTCGTGAAAAAATATACGTGAACCTATAGGGTCGCACGCTTAACGGGCTGGAACACTTATTCGAATGTGATTCGAATATGGGCTTGATTCGGATAGAGATCCGAGTAGACTCTTACTGGGCCTCAGTCCATGAGGTCCGGTAAGGACTCTATATAGGGAGGCGAGGGGCCGAGGAGATGGACGTGTGTGTTTTTCTGTTAACCTCGAGCTAAACCCTAGCCGCCACCTCCCGAGCCAAACCCTAGCCGCTCACGAGTGCTAGTACGCTCGCAATCGGCGTTCCAGCCCCGGACGTGTGGATACCGGTAGAGGCGCTGCTCGTTGCGGCATTGATGACTGGAGATCGACTACTTCCACTAATACCTTATGCGCGCGTGTTGGACCGGCCTCTCCAACCCTTCTTCCGCTGCACTGCGCGTCTAATGGTAACGATCCTTGATCCCTTTCTCGCATGATGTCCTGGTGTGCGCGGTAGAAAAGTTTTGTTTTATGCTATCGTAGCCTACATGTACCTCTACAATCTCCTCTTAGAGATATAACCTACCCAACTAGGACTGTATATTCCTTATCATACAAGGCAAAGTCTGTCGGGTTCTATCATATCTCTAATTACAAGGCTAGCCCATCCTCTACCCGAGTGGCCCCATTATGCTTGTGATAGGTACCCGGGCCATGCCTCACAGTAGCCCCTAGTCCTTCATAGTTGTCACAGCTGATGCCAAGTGCTCATCCTTGCGGTGAAGATTGCCGAGTGCATTGCTCCTGAGTACTCTTTGTCGAGTGCTTCCTCTTCCCGAGTCCTGCTTCATGTCAGCTGGCAGTGAGGCTATGAAGGGCTCCATGTAGATGTATGAATAGTGTGCACCGAATAGGCGCACCTATTAGGTGTAGCCCCCGACTTTGTGCTTAATTGGGGGAACAATTAAACATAAAGTCAAAGATCTTTAACCGTGTAGTCTTTCCCAAGTAGTATACTACTGGTATATGAGACTCTTCGGTATCATGTCAACCGGAAATAATTTATAGTCTTTGCCAAGTAGCATGCCACTCATATATGAGACTCTTCAGCTTCATGTTAGCTGGAAAAGGTGTTTATAGTCTTTCCCGAGTGGCGTCCCACTCAGAAGTTAGACTCTTCAGCGTCATATCAGCTGAAAAAATATTTATAGTCTCTCCCGAGTAATGCACTACTCGAAAGTTAGACTCCTCAGCATCATGTCGGCTGGAAAAAGATTTGTTCATGGCAACTGTTGGCCAAGCATGTAGGCCGAGTACCACTTTTTAAATTTAGTCATTATTGGTCAAGTGTACTTGAAAGATATCTGCATCCCCAATCTTGATGAAGACAAACTTGTGACCCTTATAAGGATATATCTTCAATACCAGGTGGATAAGACAGATACCCGAACACATGTGTTCAGCAATTAGGCCTTCACGAAGCATATCTGTTTACCTCATCGGTTCCTGTTAGTAGCACCAGCACCATGATTTTAACACAGCCGGCGAGCAGCCTATATTGAGCGTGCTACTGTAGAAACTCATATCTTGGTGGCCCAGTACCGATTTGGTAAGCTCAAGCCCACGAATCGGAAACGGCTCTATAAAAGGCGGGGAGAGAGAGAAGATTCCTTCATCTTCTCCAATCCACCAATCATTTCATCTTCCAGCCTCCGCGCCAAAATTTCGCCTCCCACCTCGCTAGGGTTCGCCATTACTCGCTCTTCCCCATTGAAACTCGGGTGATCCTGCTTCCTTGCGTCCATTCCACACCTGCAGCAACATTTTCCCCAAATCTTCTCGTCCCCAACCATGCCGAGGGCTTCAGATTTTGTGGATGTGTCAGACGAGGTCTGGCTGACTTCGGATTGCGGGTCGGCTAAGCTGAAGCTTCTAGAGAAGCAGCTGAGATTGCAAAGATGCGATGTCATCAACTAGTGTTCGGCTGAAGGCGAATCGGTTCTGGAGCCCCAGGCCGGTGAGACCGTTGTTTTCACCTCTTTTTTCAACCGGGGTCTTTCTCTTCCATCTTCCGAGTTCTTCTACCAGCTTCTTGCTTTCTATGAACTCGAGTTGGTGAATCTGAATTCCAACTCAATCTTGCAAATTTCTATTTTTGTGACTCTTTGTGAGTGCTTCCTAGGTGTGGAACCCCATTTGAATCTATTTAGACATCTGTTCCACATCAAACCCCAGCCCTCCAAGAGCAAGGTCCAGGTGATTGAGGGGGCCGGTATCCAACTCAGGAGCGAGATGAAGAGGGTTTATTTCAATATTCCCCTAAAATCTTCTCTCAAAGGCTGGCATAAGGAATGGTTTTACTGTTTTGATTTTGAACCAAGCCTTCCCCCTTTTATGGGTTTGCCCTCGGTGGTTGTAGCCAAGTGGTCATCTTTGCCCACCTTCGAAGAAATGGGGCAAGGTCATGTACTTATTGAAAAGATCAACAAGCTAAAGAGCACCGGGCTGACCAGTCCATGGGTGGCTAGACGATTCTTGACTCAGTGCATTAGGCCGCTGAAGTTGAGGTGTCACTTCGGCTGGGACTACAAGGGCCGAGGTGATCCCAGCCGGGAATATCCCGTCCTGATGGATAAGTACAAGGTGACCAACATCCTGCTGGATTTCTTTGCCAGCGGGGTGGTCGAAACTGAGGACACAGATCGGTCTGTGGTGGCTTATAGCCTGAAGAGGCCTGTGTTAACGCCAAAATTTGGTAAGGCCCTGTATCAGATTCGGTCAAAGGAGAGATTACAGTCAACTGACGGAGAAAAGACCGGAATCGGGAAGGAGCCGTGAAGACCGTTGCTTGGCAGTTATTTACTGTACCTATTAATTAGGCGGGTATTTATCTTTAGGAAACCTGACCTCGTGTCCGGTCAAGATTAGTTAGCGTTTTCTGTTATAGATAGGAAATCATGTATCGTGTCCTATCAGGACTATGTCAACTCGGGATATATATACGTATGCCCGGGTGCCTTGTAAATCATCACAACGATCAATACAAACTTCGGCGCATCACCACCCCTTCGACGGGATCCTGCTTCTCGAGCCGGGCTGCATCGGTTAGGTCCGAACTCCTGCGAGAGGGTAAGTCTCGTCACCCCGGCTACCTATCGGCTAGGACTTCCTCGGTTAGGTCCGATATTCTAGTCGGTTTATGGTAGTCGGCTTACCACGATATATTTAGTTTATCTATGGCTGCATCAGTTCAGTTTGACCACATAGATTGATTAGGTACATCACATCACACGTGCGTAGATCGTATCGGCTTACTGGGAGCGGTTTATCATCAGTTTGTGCTGCATCGGTTAGGTCCGACCTACTAAACTGCTAGCGATAAACCGATCCTGCTAAGTCGATGTTTTATGCGCAGGCGTCTTATCGGGGTGTATAGCCGGTAAGTTATCTTCATCACGGTCGCATCATATCTATCGGACCATTGAGGTATCGTTATCATTATTGGTCTGTGCTGCAACGGTTGGGTCCGATCTACTAGACTGACGATAATAGCTTTACTCTTGATGAGCCGATGGGTGTTGTGCGATGGTGTTATCAGAGTGCTTAGCCGATAAGGTATCTGTTAAAGCCGACTACATTTATTCATTGTCTTATTCTATACTCGCTCTGTTCAGTAGTCGGCTGGCTCATCAATTATCTATCATTTATGTTATTGCATGCCTTATCATATATTCTTGCCTGTATTATTGTTACAATCGGCTAAGGACTAGCCGATGGGTTTATTCTGCCGATCCAAGTACAAGTACAAGCAGGTTCCCGGGCACAACCCCAGGTGAGGCCCGGGCACGAGCTTAGGTAAGGACCAGTGTACGGGCCCGACAGCGGATGAAGACCCGGGAGCCGATATAAGCAAGGCTCGGGCACAGGCATATCTTCACGGCAACACCAGTAACACTAAATTAGATCGGCTAGGATTTATTTTGATTTATTACTTATGCATTATACCTATTTATTTTACCAAGTTTATAGCCGGTTTTTTGAGTATCCCTTCGATGATTGGCTAGCATGATACTTGGTGTATTATGCTATTGCTCCTGCCATCATCGGTTTTAAGCCGATGTATAAGTGCTACAGTGTGTATCGGCCATCGCCGATGACATGAGTCCAAGCCGGCTCCAGCCGATTGGCTCACGAATTTAACATCCCCTTCTCCTTGTCAATTACAGGGTCAAATTGACTGCACGCCTGCGAACCTCAAGACTTAGGACCTGCACTGGAGCTAAGCAGATCTCCTAGCCTTCGCGTGTCACCCAGACGCCGGACGGCCCCCGGCGGGTTTTGGCGTCAACACGCTTTTGGCACGCCTGTGGGACACAAAGTTTCAACCCAAAGTTTCAACGCAAAGTTTTGACAATCAGACCTGCAACATGGCTGGAAAGAGATCAAGACAGACAATGTAATTCCAGTCAGCATGAGGATTAACAGAAGAGCAGAAACAACAGATTGAGCAAACTATGGCTAATTTTCAGAAGCTTGTTTAGAGTCCTTCAGCATGACACGACAAGGGCCGATTCAGAAACCCAGTTTCCGAAGCCAGTATTGGTTGGCAAATCGAGCCATACACAAACCCGAGAGCCCACCGATTAAACCTTTGCAGGAGATGGTCAATGAGGCTATACACCACGCGCTTATTAATCAGTCGGGGATCTTGGTAAAACATACATAACCTCATCAAGAAGCTGTTGATGGATCAATTGCCCAAGAACCAACTCGGGGTCCTGTTTACCTCCCACCGAAGGTTGAACCAACTCAGATTGCTTACAACATCAACAGAATATACTAGAGCATATGTTTACACAGAACCAGGCTGGGGGGCAACAAGATATTCCTGCTGGGTACCATCGAACTGCCTACTATGGAGGATATCAGCAGAATTATCCAGGAGGCGGAGCCGATCCAGGTACTTATCAGAGGGAGTATAATAGGCAGAATCGGCAACAAACTCCACCCGTACAATACCAACAAGACAACCTGAGGGAAGAAGATCTATCAACAAAGGTTGCTGAAATAGTAAGGGAGCAGTTCGGGATCAAGCCCAAGGAACAAACATTCATGTATCGGCATCCATATCCTGAGTGGTTCGATAGAGTCCCGCTACCGCACCGATACAGGGTCCCGGATTTTTCTAATTTCTCAGGACAGGATAACACGTCTACAGTGGAACATGTTAGCCGATTCCTGGCACAGTGCGGGGAGGCATCGGCTGAAGAAGCTCTGAGGTTAGGTTTTTCCCTTATCATTATCAGGTCGCTTTTACATGGTTTTCCTCGTTGCCATCGAATTCCGTTCGGGGTGGCTGATCTGGAGAAACAGTTCACAAATATTCTTTGCTGGAATTCATGAGTTGAGACTGTCAGATTTGACATCAGTTAAGCAACGTCTAGATGAAACAGTACCGGAATACATGCAGCGATTTCGGATATCAGAAACCGGTGTTATAGTTTAACCTGAGCGATGGGCATCTGCCGATCTGGCTTTTCAGGGACTCTTGGCCCAATCAAGAGAGAGGTTTTCATCTCAAGAGTTCGAAGTCCTTGGCACATCTGGTACAGAGGGTATCGGCTCATGAAGCCGATTTCAAGAAGCAAGAAGGACTAAATTTCAAAGACGAGTTGCCCAATGCAAGTTTACTCATCGGACTCAGACGACGAAGGATCCGATGCTGAAGTTGGGTTGGCGGAGTGGACTAGGAACAAGAGATTAGTATCATGCCCATGGGTCAAAGATATTGGCAAGGAGGAGCGGTATGATTTTGATATTAGAAAGGCCGATAAAATCTTTGACTTGTTGTTACAGGAGAAGCAAATACAATTGCCGCCAAACCACGTGATTCCATCAGCCGAAGAACTAAAGAAGAAGAAATATTGCAAGTGGCACAATGCGATATCGCACCATACTAACGAGTGCAAGGTTTTTCGGCAACAAATTCAGTTGGCTGTTGAGCAAGGACGAATCAAGTTTGAAGACAAGAAGCCAATGAAGATAGATGGGCACCCGTTCCCCGTAAACATGGTCTATGCGGGGTCATCATCAAGGGATCAGGCCGATGGAGCAGGACGTCAAAAGTATAAATCAAGGGTGACTTCATCGGACATGATAGAAAAATATTCAAGATACGAGGAACAGAGGGATGAGTTAGAAAGATATAATCCGCATTGGGACTGCCCGTTTTTCGGTTCTGCTGGATCAAGGAATGAGACTGCCATCAGCTGAAATTGCCCCGAGTGCACAGTGCAGGGAATCGGCATATCACCAGCAGGAGTTTTCACGGATCGGTCGCTTAGAACAGAGCGTCAGTTCATAGCGATTGGGCCGATCCATGAAGAGTTCTTTGAAGAGGATGAAGAGGAAGTACGTGAGAAACAAGTCCAGAATCCTCAATGTTGCCCTAGTGGGATATTCACGAAAAATCAGAAGAGGAGGCGGCACAGCGTTTACACACCTGAGAGCAACAGGAGACGAGTCAAATCAGGAGAGGTTGATCATCGTCCCAGAAAAGACTAAGCAAGTTGGCAAGTGAAGAAGAAGGACGATGAGGACGCATCAGCACAGGTAAATATGGTGTTCTTTTTGCCCTCGGAGTATAAAGCGCTTCATCAGATGAAGAGGCGATGAGGAGGTTTTCGCTCAACTGACGTTACAATCTGATCAGGCTATATTTGATAAACCTGAGGAGTCAGAGCATCGGCACCTAAAGCCGTTTATACATCAAGGTTTACGTAAATGGAGAAGCCGATGACAAAAATGTTGCTGGTTGATGGAGCGCCCGCTTAATCTCATGCCTCATGCCACAGTCCGAAAGTTGGGAAGACTGCCGAAGATCTGATCAAGACAAATATGGTGCTAAAAGACTTCGGTGGGAATTCATCAGAAGCAAAGGGCGTATAACGTGGAGTGACAGTAGGAGTAGACATTACCTACCACGTTTTTCGTCATTGACGGGAAGGGATCATAATGTTTACTCTCGGCAGGGATCTGGATTCATGCGAACCATATTCGTGCCTCACGATGCAATCAATTTTAATACAATGCCGGGAGATCAAGTCGAGATGGTTCTAGCAGATCGGCGACAACATCGCATGACCGATCTACAGTCTAAGTAAGATGATGGTGTTGACGTGCCTATCCGAAAAATAAGGGAAGGAGATTACCTCAAGGTCACTACAGGGGGATACAGCCCATCCAGCAAGTCGCTCCGAATTTACTCGATGGATTATGAGAGACTTCGAAGGGAGAAACTGGGGCCAAGGATTACGGCGCATGATTTGGAAGAGATTGATATAGGAACCAGTGAAATAAGCAAGCGAGACATAAGCAAAAGTGTTAAGTCCTGAACTACGAGGGAATGATAGCGCGCGAAGGAGTTCGGATTGTTTTGCCTGGAGTACATAGATGCCAGGGATTAAGCCGTCGAATTGTTGAACTCGGCTTCTATTAAACCAGGGTATCGGCCATTCAAGCAGGCTCCAAACAAAAAAAAAAAAAACAAACAAAAAAAATGGAGGTCTTTCAAGGCGCGAATTATATAGCCATCAAGGCGGGGATCACAAGTTATATGATTGCCAAGTTCATAAGGACCATTGCATACGCTGAGTGGGTTTAATATCGTCCCGGTGGAAGAAAAAATGGAAATTGGAGATACTGTATGATTTCCGGGATCTAAATAAGTACCCCTAAGGATGATACCCAACTGCCGATAGCGGATTTGTTGGTGATGCAGCTAGTCACAAGATTATAAAGCAGCTTATGGTGGCAATGCAGAGACGATCAATTTTTATGGCTGAAAAGACATACATAAGACTTGTTGGTCCAGAGCTATCGCTGTATGATGAGGAGTAAGGACTTGGATTGAAACAGTGCCGGTTGCTGCGACTACAAAAGACGATGAATATAATTTATATCTCATCGGCTATGGTAGAAATTTATATATGTGTGGTGGTCAATCTAAATAGGAAAGCCATCCCTAGCCGATCTACAAAAAGTGGCTGGGGAGAGCCAAGAAATACGGGACTAAAATGAATCCCATAAGTGCGCTTTTGGTGTATCGGCTGCGGCAATTTTTGGGTTTTATGGTTCATGAGCGAGGATTGAGTAGTCAGCGATATCAGAGCCTTAAGACTACCAGAGCCACCAAGCAATAAGACAGAGTTGCAATCGAGGGATGTATGACTGGAGTCGCAAAGATATAATTTTTGAGAAGATTATATCAAATTATCAGGAGAATTTGAGTCCTTCACGGCCGTATGTTAAGTTGAAGGCTCGATCAAGAGTGTGTGGGGGGCAGCGCAGCAGAAGGTGTTTGACGAAGATCAAGATATTATCTTATTCCCCGCCTATTGATCCGCCAGAAAGATGCCGTTCATGTATACTGGTCTGCTGAAGAGGTGCCATCGGCTCTGTTTGATCCAAGAATTTAAGCAAAGAGCAGTGTGTTTATCTGAGTAGATACTTTGATGCTGAACGGATTCTGCGGTGGAGAATTATGCCTATGTTATATTCTCGTGTACAAAGTTAAGGCATTACACCTATCGGCTGATGATACAGTATTATGGTTTACCAGCCCGATGTGGTCAAAATATGTTGTCGGCTCCAGTCTCT
>RYFJ01004043.1:0-102378 GCA_003991445.1 Oryza meyeriana var. granulata
GTGATTAAGAGATATGCTAGACTTCGGCCAGACTGTCAGCTGTACATAGAAAGGAAATACATCCTAGTCGGTGCGTTATATCTCTAAGGGGAGATCCTAGTCCGTAATCCGATGGGATCTACCTTGTAACCCTGTCCCCAGTATATAAGGGAGGCATGATGCCCCATGAGGGCGGAGGAGACACATAAGCTCACGGAATCATTGATCACCACAAATCCTCAAAGGAATACCACCACAAACTGGACGTAGGGTATTACCTCACATCGAGGGCCTGAACCAGTAATAAAATCTCCTGTGTTCCTTTGAATCCACCGAGTTTCCATCCGCCGAGTAGCCCCCATATATTTATTGCCGTGTGTAAAACATCGACAGTTGGCGCGCCAGGTAGGGGAACGGCGCGATCTACATCTACAAGCTCGATGGATCCAGCAACCCGGAGTCGACGGCAGCAAACTCTCCCCAGAGATACAATCAATTCGGAAAGGCCCCTTCGAGGCTTCGTCGCCACCACGATCGGCAATCACCTTGGCCGACACGGACCCGATCCAACCGCCGAGGAACCAGCCGACTCCGCGCCAGTCGGCACCTACACGATGGCTGGCAGCAATCTTTCACGACAATGCTGTGGCGATCTCCTATTACGCCCGAGCCCCAGGCGACAACTCTTCCTTTCAGTGCTTCGACTCGGACTCGTTCGAGCCGGCCGAGATCGGGCGAGAAGCGGAAGAGATCGTCAACTTCCCGTTCGGACCTCGGCGACGCCGCGGATATCTACACATCTACATCGACGCGGCAAACCCGATCCTCTGGAGTTCGACTAGAGTGCGGAAACGGCCCCAGAGCCGTCGAGATCGGAATCTAGGGAGGTCGGAGTTGTAATCTAACCCCCATCGACTATTCCAACTACGACTCTCAGTCGAACTACGACTCCCAGTCGATTCCGACTCCAAAGCTCGCACACCAGCTCAGCAAGCTTCACTCCGCCGCGAGAAATTCATGGCATCCAGAAGGCTCTACTCCTACTCAGGAATCATGCCAGACAACACGAGCCACAAGAGATAGGAGGCCTGCCGACCCTGCAATCAAGAAGAACAACAGGAGGAAGAAGCAAAGACGCCTGCACCGCCCGCAACGACGATCTACGCCAGGGCTGGGCAAACCGCTCAGCAGCAAATCCTCCGAACCCGAGTCGGCGACCACGATGCCTTCGTTACTCCCCAAACAGAACATCGTGGCCGCCGCAACCCTACTGGACACACGGTCCAACTTGGCCTGATCACCAGGGCCACCCCGACGATCGCAAGGATAAAAGCATGCTTACCGCCTGCTGCATGCCAGCAAGTTTACACAACAGTCGGGCAACACACTATACCGACCAGTCGGTCGGCTTCCCCAGCAGCAGTCTCGTCCACCTCAAAGCGATGCCGAGCGGCCGGCTCTAGTCGCTGCACATGGGGTCGCGCCAAACGTTACTCAGGACCCAACAAACATTGGCTGGCTCCGAGACCAACCACGGCATAACCTTCAGCAAGACACCAACGCTCGGCACCGCGAACAAGAAGATGACGAGCAACGCGACTGGAAGACGCAGGAACGAGTGCTTCGGCTTCCACCACGAGCGGTTTCGCCGCCGTAGTCGGGCTCGGAGTCCTCATGAAGATGGAGACAGTACCGGCCTTCACCCAGGAGCTACAACAGGTCGAGCTGACCGTCGGGTTTCAAGCCTACAGGCATCGACAAATACGACGGCAAAGACCAATCCTGATCCTGGCTCACGGTCTGACACTCTGGCGATCCGAGCAGCTGGAGGAAACCACAAAGTCATGGCATAACTACCTGAGGTCCCCAGGTCGCTTTAAGCCGACTCAGCGAGGACATTGGCTAACAGGACTTCCCAAGCAATCAATCAGCTCCTGGGAGAACTCCGGGAACGTTTCATCGCCAACTTCCAGGGACATACGAAGAGCCATCTTCCGAGTACGACTTATATCAGTGCATCAAAGGAAGACACAGTCTCTTCGTGACTTATCAAAAGGTTTTCTGAGAAGAGGAACTCAATCCCGAAGATCAAGGACGAGGTCGTCATCGCCGCCTTTCGAAAGGAGTCAAAGACACCTCTTACACGTTCATCGAACAAATTCACGGCGGAAGCCTCCCAACTCTGTCAAGGCCCTATTCGACATGGCAAACAAGTACGCGACTCGCACCCACGCTGTTGCCGAGGCCCTCGACGACAACAAGTCACCCTGACAGAAGAAGCAGGACGACACCAACGATGCCCGGTCGCCGACTAAAGCTGGGAATCGCAAACGCAAGTCGACGGCTTCATTGTGGCAGTCGGTCACAATCATCTTCGACTTCCTACAACTAAAGATTATCAGGACAACAAGTGACATGCTCGGGGGCTCACAAGCTCAAACGCAAGGATGGCATCCCCACTCCGAAATACCGAACAGCCCAGCTCCGGATACGCGTGACAGGAACTCAGGGCTGCGAGCCTATCTCCTACGCTCGGGGGCTGGACAAGTCTGCCAAAATACACTCAGGATGCTCCATGAGGGCTACTTACCGAGTACTTGCGCCAGTCGGAGATGTCATCTTCCTCGGCTACGCTCCCATGCGAGCTAATAATCGGCCTCCGGCGCCAGTCGGGGCTGTGTACTACTCGGCTAAGTAGGGTACGCCCTATGAGGGTCGCCAGCCAAATCCTACGCTAATGCTAGGTTCGGGTACCTTATTTGGTCACGGCTCTGTCAGGTTGGGTACGCCCCATGAGGGTTGCTAGCCGAATCCTATGCTAATGCCAGGTTCGGGTACCTCGCTTGGCTATAACTCTGTTGGGCGGGTATGCCCATGAGGGTCGCTAGCCGAATCCATATGTTAATGCAAGGTTCGGGTACCCCTGCTCGGCTCTTCTGAAGTCAGAGAAGACTTACATCGTCAAAGCGCATCCGGAGTTCTCAATGCACTGCGTCACACTGAGGAGGGCAAGCAGATCCTGCAACATACTGCTCGGGCACCTATGGCAACCAGGCTGCATCCAGAACATAAGTCCGGAAAGGCCTTGCGAATAAAGATTTATCTGGCTGATTGCGGTTATCGACACCAAAAAACTCATCCTGACAGGCGATGGATGATACTTCTATAGAGCTATGCCGGATAGACGGCTCAGGCCGGCTTATTTGGTAGCAGCCACCAAGAATGAGTTCCTACAGTAGCATGCTCCATGTGGGCCGCCCGCAGGCTGAGTTGAAATTATAGCGCTGGTGCTACCAACAGGAGCCGATGAGGTAAACAGATATGCTCATAAGAGCCTTATTGCTAAACATATATGTTGGGTATCTGTTTATCCACCAGGTCTCGAGGATATATCCTTGCGAGGATCACAAGCTGGTCTTCATTAAAATTGGGGATGCAGGTATCTTTCTCGGTAACACCTGACCACGCCGTGGATTTATTTTTCATAAAGTGGTACTCGCCTACATGCGCGGCCATCAGTTGCCATGAGCAACATCATTCCCGCTGACATGACGCGGATGAGTCTAACTTTCGAGTAGTCACTACTCGGGAGAGACTATAAATTTCTCATTCCCGCGACTGATGCGAGGAGTCTAACTTTCGAGTAGCATACTACTCGGGAAAGACTATAAACATTCTTCCAGCTGACGAGCTGAAGAGTCTAAACTTTCCGAATGGGACGCACTCGGAAAGACTATAAACACCTTTTCCAGCTGACATGAAGCTGACGAGTCTAATTTTCGAGTAATATATTACTTGGGAAAGACTATAAATAATCATCCCGGCTGACATGATGCCGACAAGTCTGATTTTCGAGTAGTATACTACTTGGGAAAGACTATAAACACCCCCTTTCCAGCTGACATGACGCTGAAGAGTCCCATATACGAGTAGCATCCTACTCGGCAAGACTATAAACACACATTCCGACTGACATGAAGTCGAAGAGTCCTATATACGAGTAGTTTCCTACTCGGCAAGACTATAAATCATATTCCGGTTGACATGATACCGAAGAGTCTCATATACCAGTAGTAATCTACTCGGGAAAGACTTCAAGGTTAAAGATCTTTGACTTTATGTTTAATTGTTTTCACAATTAAGCACAAAGTCGGGGGCTACACCTAATAGGTGCGCTTATTCGGCGCACACTATTCCTACATCTACATGGAGCCCTTTATAGCCTCGCTGCCAGCTGACATGAAGCAGGACTTGGGAGAAGAAGCACTCGGACAAAGAGTACTCAGGAGCAATGCACTCGGAAATACTTCACCATGGAGGATGAGCACTCGGCATCAGCTGTGACTCAACTATGAAGGTCTCGGGGGCTACTGTGGGTGCCATGGGCCCCGGGTACCTCATGACAAGCATATGGGCCACTCGGATAGAGGATGGGCCTAGCCTTGTGATTAGAGATATAGCTAGATTCGGCAGACTTCGCCTTGTATAGAAAGGAATATACAGTCCTAGTCGGGTGCGTTATATCTCTAAGGGGAGATCTCCTAGTCGTAATCCGATGGGGACTCCTACCTTGTAACCCTGTCCCCCAGTATATAAGGGGAGGCAGGGTGCCCCATGAGGGCGGAGGAGCACACATAAGCTCACGGGATCATTGATCACCACAAATCCTCAAAGGAATACCACCACAACTGGACGTAGGGTATTACCTCACATCGAGGGCCTGAACCAGTATAAAATCTCCCTGTGTTCCTTTGCAATCCACCGAGTTTCCATCCGCCGAGTAGCCCCATATATTTATTGACGGTGTAAAACATCGACAAAGTTGTTCCTTTATTTTCAGATATTCCATGCTGTACCTAGAAAGACCTCCACGAAGCAGAAAGAACCAAAACCATTTCTCTGTATTTGGATCATCTGATGAAACTCTAGCTTGGTATTCCAATAAAACCCAATTGCCACCCAACAATCTGTACTGAAAGAGCAGAGAAAAACAAATGATCTCTAGTTTCACGAAGGCCTCTGTTGCCAAGAGGACAAGATAATGACACATTTGAGGGTTTGCATTTTTTCCTGTCAATTAAATCTCTAGTGTTAACCTGTTCATAAAGAGAAACCATGCAAACACTTTAGGGTGTGTTTAGTTACAAGGATTTTATGGATTGGGTTGGGTTTATCCTATTTTTATGGGTGTTTGGTTTGTGAATTAGAGAGGATGGGATGGACCAGTGGGGAATATTCCCCTGATATTTGGGTTGCAGCGATCCGGCCAAAACGGCCGGACCGAGCCAACCCACATCGGGCGCGTCGACGCGGCGACAGCGCAGGGAGCCAGGGAGCGGGGTGGCGGGCGGCAGGCAGGCCCCGGCGACGGCACAGGCCCCAGCGACGGCGACGGCGCAAGGAGCTCTGGCGACGGCGACGACGCAGGGAGGCAGCGCCGCAGCGGTAGAGATCGAGCGTTCTGGACCGCGCATCCTGTCCATCCCAGCATCATCCTTCCTACCAAACAGGTGATAGGATCATTCCATCCCCTTCTATTCCTCCAACCAAACAAAAAACATGGCTCATTCCATCTCTTCAACCAAACAAAAATTAGAACCAATCCATCCCAAAAAACAGGAATGGATCTAACTCATCCCACTTCGTTCTCAAACCAAACACATCCTTAATCTTCATATATGCTTTGCTCTTCCAGATCTAAGCCAAAGTGATTGGGAGAGTTAAAAGTCTAGAAATTCAGCTTATAAAAAAAATTATGCAGTGTATTTAGAATTTTTCCAAATATATGTCTAGACATCATTGCCACTGCCAATTGTGTCAGGATGAACAGCTATATCTTGCAGCAATAAATTATACTCATCGTAAGCTTGCCGAGAAAGGGGGAGGAAGAATTGGTCATCCACTTGTCTCTAAAGATGCTAAAAAATAGCATCAGTTTTATGTCTAGCATAAAAAATAGCCTTGGATATGCCTAAGATCGCACCTTATCATTCCACAAATCCTCCCATATTAAGATAGAATGGCATGTTTCTATAACTGGCTTTGCAATTTTCCTGAATAAAACTTTATATTGCATTATATTTTTCCACCAAAAGGATCATCAGGGCTAGAATTATGGACTAATGCAACATAGTAAGTACTCCAAATGAGATTAATCCAAGGGATAGCAACCTCTTTGTTATAAAATTTGTGCAAATATTTCAACAGTAGTGCCTTGTTCTGCACTCTCAAATCAATAATCCTCAAGCCCCCCTTTTTCTTTGGTTTGCAAACCTTCCCCATGCTGCCAGAGATTGTTTAGACGAGTTTAAGTCATTACCTCTCCAAAGGAAGTGTCTCCTTGATCTATCAATTGTCTCAATAACTGAATAGTCAATTAGAGAGTACACATATAATATGTGGAAAGTGATAAGAGAATAGAGTTAACCAAAGTCAGCCTATCCTCATAAGAGAGAAAAGCAGAGCAACCTATCACCTTTCTTTCTATTCTCTCTGTAAGAGGACAGAAATCAGTAACTCGAGGGCTTGTTGTTCCCAAAGGAAGGCCTAAATATGTGAAAGGAAGAGACCCAATGCTGCAACCAAATGTACTAGCCAAAAGTTGAACCTTTTCATCATCCATGTTGAGAGGGATCATGCAAGACTATTAAAATTAACCTTTAGCCCTATTGACTGTGCAAAGGCTTGAAGTATGGCTTTTAGATCAAACAATTGCGAGGCTGAAGCCTCCATCAAAAGCAAGGTATCATCTGCATACTGGATGATAGGAAAATTGTTGTCATCATTATCTGGGATTGGCAAGCCAAAAATACCTTCATTGTGCCCTTTATTGACAATGGCCTGCAATAAGCCTACCCCAAGAGGAAATAATAGAGGTGACAGAGGATCCCCCTGTCTCACACCTCTTTTACACTGAAAAAACTTTTCAGGTACTCCATTGAGCAAAACAGATGAAGAGGCAGAAATAAAAATAGCATTTACCCAATCCAACCATTTCTGAGGGAAACCCATTGCATCCAACACCTGAAGAACAGCAGAGGTGATAGATTATATTTGGTGGGTGTGGGACAACAAGGGTGGGCCCAGTGGCAGAGCTGGCACCCACCGACCCTAGGCAATGCCCCGTGCTCGTTGGCGAATCGCGTTAACTTAGAAACTAACAGTTGAATTTCGTAATTTATACGTTACATATGTTTAGATTTGCTTGAGCTCTAAAAATTTTGTGGCTCTAAAGATAGACCAATTAGGCCAAGGCATGTCCATGTTACTTTGGACTACTGCGTTTTTTTCACCGTGGTAAAACTTCTTAGCACTTAATGGGCCTTTTGTCTGATATCTCGGACTATGCTCTAGGTTGCCTAGAGTATAAGTCGTCAGCCCTTGGGTAGAACGAGTGCACTTCTTGCACATAGAGACAACTATATATAACCTATATAGTGGCATATATTTGAGATGTTGCAAAAGATAATGATATATGTCAGAAGTTTGTCCATTTTAATTAGTGGCATAGGCAAAATTCCTCTTTCTTTAATGCGATATGCTCATTTCCATGGCACTAAATGTTTATGGATCTATAAATATTGCATGAAAACGCTTCTTTTGGTACCCAACAAATGTAAACCACAAGAATAAGAATAATAGAATCGTATTCGTTTGGACGCATGAGGGAGTTGCTTGGATAAAGTAGTGATAATAAATCGATAGTATTCGACATAGTGAGTATAGATATGAGAAACACTAGAAATTTTGATGAGTATAAGTGTATAACCTGTTTTGTATTGCTCCTAAATTAATGTTGATATAGTAATCCAACATTTAAGGTTCACTACTACACTATATGTCAAGTGCCGGTTGGGAAGCCTCATCAGTGCCGGTTTCCCAACCGGCACTAAACTTGGGTGCTGATGAGAGAGGCTCATCAGTGCCGGTTGTTTGCCCCGCACTGATGTGTGCCCCCGAGCCAAAAAAAAAAGAGGCCGGCTAGACACATCGGCTCGATTCGAGCCGATGCTTCAAGCGCCGCCCCTGAGATTCACATTCACATCATACCCCATGATCCAAAGGATTGATGAACAAACCCTAAATCCTAACTCCCTAGATAACCCTGCCATGACAAATCCATCCATCAAGAACCCAATCCTCTAGCTTGCAACAACAACAGGAAAAAATGAAAGGAAAGAACTAAGAAAAGAAAGAAAAGAACTAAGTACTTGCCCGTGCTCGCCGTTGCCTCGCCATATCTAGGAGGAGGCGGCGCCGGAGTGCCTTGTGCTTGTTGTTGGCCCACTGATCTGCAAGAGAGAGAAGGAGATGGCAAAGGACAGTGGCACGAGCTCCCCCGCCGGCCGGATCCACCGGTGGGGAGGCCGGGGTCACCAGATCCGGCGTCCTCGGCTTCCTCGCTGGCCGATGCGGCGGCGACAGAGGAGGAGACGAGAAGAGCGAGCGAGCGTCGGCATCGGGAGAGAGAGAGATCGGACAGGAACCGAGAGGGCGGCGTCGGCATCGGGCCAGAGAGAGAGAGAGCAAGTGATTCTGAAAGAGAGAGAGAGCGAGAGAGATACTGAGTGCGGCTTAAAAGAATCGATTGATTAGCCTCCTCCCGTCGGCTCGGCTCGGCTCTATCTCATGCGGGGCTGATTTGTTTAAAAACCCGACAGTGATGCACTACACGCCAGATTTTTTTAATGAACTAGTATTAATATTATCAGTGTCGAATTTTTTCTAACCAGCACTCATGTGTTAACATTGGTGCCGGTTCTTGTTTCTACAGGACGCGCGTGGGTTTGGAGAGACAAGAAACCATCATCAGTGTTTGGTTTTCTCTAACCACACTAATAAGACAGTAAGAATAGTTTTTCTGTAGTAGTGGTTATTAATCTTTTCATTTTTTTGACTTTTGTGAAAAAATGAAAAATTACAAAATGGGGCATACATAGTCATCGAAGATAATTTCATTTGATCATCATTGATTTGAGAAGGGATGCAGCTATATATACATTGACCGTCAGACTCAGAGGATCGGTAAACATAGAAGTATGATGGGTAAAGCTAAAAAGCACTGTAAGAGATATTGACCGGTACAAGCTACAGAAGGCAGTAGCACAACCGTTTCTATCACGATGTCTTCCACGGATGAGGCATATTAAGGCGACAAGTACAAGAAATTGTCGAACAAGGCAAACATCCCATGGCTCTTCAGCTTATAAGTTGCTGACAAAATTTAAATTTTAAAACTAAATTTTAGAGTTAATTTTAGGTTTTTTTTATCATAGTTTATTTTTTAGCGTTTACTTTTAAATCATTAAAGAACACATATCTAAAAATTATACCATAAATTATTTTTTTTGTTGTGGATAAGTATTATGGTTTATAATCATCTGCGCCTTTACTTATTGTCACTGCCTAGAAAGCCCGGTAACACTGACAAGGTTGGTCATGACTTAATCTAGTATAAGTACTGATCAGTGTTAGATTATTTGAGAGGAAAAACCATGTCACTTATGTAATAAATGCAATAAAAGAAGTACTATATTATTTAAAACTATATACACATTATGTACACAGTGTCTATAACGCTATGGGTTTAACATATAATGACGCTACCATATTTATCGGAGGAGAAAACTCCAACCGCGGGGAGTCTGGGAACCCCCTTTTGAGTTCGGTCAGGGGAGTTGTTCACAGGACGGCAGCGGCGTCTGGGAGATGATAAATGCTCGGGTGCCGGGGGTCCCGGCTCAGAGATGGCACGCAAGGGAGACAGGAGTAAGTACACAGGTTCGGGCTGCGTGGAAGCGTAATACCTTACTCCTGTATGTGTTTTGCTCTGTGGAGATAAATGTGGGTTGCTGTTACAAGGTGAACTCAGGGTGCTCAGGAGCTAACCCTCCCTTCGGAAAAGAGAGACAGAGTGAGCTGAAGAAGACGAACAGTAGCGAGAGAGCGAGCTAGAGTCAGAGATCGAGCCCCCCCTAGACCTGCAGGCATGGATCCTCCTTTTATTGATCAAGGGGAGTTCACAGTGCCCAGTACACAGAGAAAGCTAGCTACGATTTGTCTTGTCGCACGCACGCGGCCGCCTGCCGCGCCGCGCCGGAGGGACGTCTAGTCGCCGCCTGGCTCGACTACTGCGGGCGGCTAGAGTTGGTCTGCTGCAGGCGGCTAGAGTATGGAGATGTGACAGCGCGCGCCTCCGCTGCCAGAGTGTGGAGAATCGATGCCCTCCCAGCCGAAAGTTCTCTGACGGCACTGGGAGGGGGCCCACGGAAGGCCATCATGACGGTGCACGCATGTCTGACCGGGAGACAGACGGGAGGCGCCCCGTCGCCTCGCCATTAATGCGGGTAGTTGGAGAGTTGGTCCGCTCGAGTCAACCTCGTGCCCGGGGCAGAGAGCTCATCGATCCCTCCGCGCACACAAGGCTCCGAGCTCCTCGGGGACGGAAGATATGAGTCCCGGGCCCGGGGAGCGGCGCCCGGGACCAGGGATGTCTCTGTAACGTGCCCCGGAACCGAAGCCGAGGCCCCGGGCATGGGGGCGAGGCCTAGGACCGGGGATGTCCTCGGGCCCCCGATGTTTGACCGGAAGAAGGCTGTAGCCGGCCGTCGCCGGTGCAGAATGTGGGCCCGGAGGAGCTGACGTGGCCGAAGACCCACGCGTCCCCGGGGTATGTGGGACCCCCAGTCCCGTTTCGCCGACAATATCCTTGATCATACCAGATAAAGTGAATGAGTCTGTTTTCTTATACATGTAATTGGCTGTTCATGCGAGATCAACAATTGTTTGTGCCACAGCTCTTGGTTGTTTTGTTGTTGCAAGGTATTCTTTTACTTATATCCTTCCATGAATCTTCAATCAACTCTGTTATCTTGACAAGAAATTTGGGATTATGCCATTCTCTAAAGTGGGCTTTACTGTAATGCCATCCCTCAAGTAGGATTGGATAAAATACCACTCTCGATCAGGGGCATTCACTATAATGCCATTTCTCCCTCTTTCCCCAAATTAAAATTGTTTTGCTCTTTGTTTCCAGTTGAACTGACCAAATTGCCCCTGGCTCAATCGATCAAACCAGACCAGGTCGACGCAGGCCGCATCGAACTCACCATTGACTAGTCGAGCGAGCAGCGAGGCATCGCCACCTCAAACCGCCGTCCCCTGTGCACCACCGCTTTCCCCAACGACGCCGTCCCCTGCTTGCCGCCTCCTCCCCTAACCGTACTGTCACACCCTGAGTTTCACCCCTTAATAGAGCCACACAAAAATTCACCAAAGAAAATGCCCAAAGAAAATATTTGATTAAGGCTAGAGAAATTAATTAATGGTGAAAGCATGAAATAATAATCCATCATGGCTGGGAGTATTTTTCTTGTATTTTCCTTGCCAAAATACACTAACAGGATTTTTACTAGAATTTTTAGAGTAGTGGAAGTATTTTTAATAAATCGGAATGCATTGTCAAATTAAAAACCTCCTGGGAAATCTTTTGACCTTTTTCCTTTCTCCTTTTCTCCTTTTCTTTTCTCTCGTGGGCCGCGTCCCACTCCTGTGCGCAGCCTGCCCCCGCGCGCCACCCCTCCCTCCTTTCGCTGACCGCCGGGCCCCGCCTATCAACCCTGCGCCTCGCCCTCTCTCCCTCCCGCCGACATGTGGGACCGGGGCCCACATGTTGGGCTCGTCCCTAACCTCCGCGTCAACTCGGCCGGAGGGGATCGATCCCCTCCCCGCCGTCCGATTCCACCTCGCCCCGCCCCCGCACGCCTCCGCCCTCGGTTTAAACGATGCGAACCGAGTCCCCGCGTATTTTCCCCATGATCCCCGCTCCTATCGCCCACGACCCTAGGGGAATTTCACCCCACGACGCCACGACTGCCACGCACGTCTTCGCCAAAATCCGCAAGCCTCGGCCTCGATCTCCCGCTGCCATCCCTATTTAAGCGTTCCCCGTCCTCCTCTGCTCCTTTTCCCCTAAAAACCCAAGCTTCCAGTGCTCCCTAGCCCCGCCGCGCTATAATCTCGAACCGCCACCGCCGTTCGTCTCCGAGCCCATCTCTCACCACCGCTAGCTCCGCCGCACGCCGGAGTACCCAAGCCGATACCTCCGCGAGCCTCATCGCCACCGGAGACCCGTTCTCCCCATCGAGCCCTTCGGTGAGTGCTGCCGCTGGCCTTCGGCCGCAAAATTACGTCGATACGCTCGACCATTTCACCCCTAATTTCCCCCTACATCTTCGCCAGGTCCTCCCCATCAATGTTCGCCCCTCCGTCGCCATTGATCCCTGCTAGAGCGCCGTCGCCGCCATCTTCCCGAACTGCACCGCCGCCTCTTGCCCTTGTTCGGCGCCATTGGCCGCCTTCCCATCACCGCCGCCCCTGATGAGGACCCCCTTCGGTTCCCAATCTCTCCTGCCGCTTGCCGCTGCCCTCTGCTGCTTGCTTAGCTATGCTTAGAATAAACTAGCTCACCTTGGAGGGAAATAAATGCTCATTATTATATCTATTTATGATCGACCTTGTGTCGAGGTGACGGAACTTTCGTCATGGATAATCACATAATTAAAGTATGACCTTAATGGTGGGCTGTAAGTGTATGGTTTTGCTAGTCGCACCCATGGCAATTAAGGACTGGTTCGCGGGAACCCCTTGAGCAATTTTCCGTAGATACCACAAGCCAGTGTGGGCAACGGCTGGGCTTATAGCGTAGCTTCTCGCTCTCCTAGGCACTGTTGGTGAGGATGGGTGTGATGGAGTTGGGTTGGCTCGAGGTCAGGTTGATCGGCTTCTAGATCCATCGTGGTGCAAGGGGGGTAGCCTGTCCGATATGGTGTGCTCTGTTGGCAGGTGCAACCTCAGCGTGGTGTGGGTGGTTGGAGAGGAGTTGCGTGAACGCCTATCACAACCTCTCACGGGGTGTCGTGGTGACACGCCGGCACACAGGGACATGTGTGGGGCTGTGTCTTGTGGGTACAATTGTACACCTCTGGTCAGAGTTTAAAAAACTATTCAAATAGTCGTACCCGCGGTTATGGGCGCTTGGTAAAGACTCACCATGATTAGTCCCACCATAATAAATCTACTTAAAATATGTTGTAGGGATAGGATGGCTGGTTGGGCCTGTCAACGTGGTGTAACATTGATCGGTGATGATTAATACTGCTTAATGAAACAACCTTTTACTCGTTTACGAACTACTACTGTTTGCAACTGCTTTTACGCAAATGAACCCAAAGCCTATTTTTGTTTCCCCTGCATTGTGTATATTTGCGGGTGTGGCTTGTTGAATACTGTGGGTGGTACTCAGCCTTGCTCCCTTTCCCCCTCTTAGAGATGGAATTCTACTCCGACGAGGATCGTCAGGAGGAGTAGTTTGGATCCGCCGTCAAGTTGCCTATAGAGTGGAAGCCTCTGCGCGGCTTAGTTGTTAATAGCTTTATTTTCCCCCTTTTCGCTGCATGTCTATAAGACAATTTTTATGATGTTATTAAGACATACTCTGTATGGCAACTTGGTATTTCTGTACCCTGGCTTTCCTGGACAGGGATTTAATACACAAGAATGTTCAGAATGCTGGTTGTGAATTTCTGGGCATTACAGATGTAACGACCCGTTTTCCTTTTCCGCTAGTCTTCGTTTTCCCGAGCTCCCCTCCTATCCTGTCAGCTGTGCCTCAGTTTTTCTCCCCGGCCAGCCGACTACCTTCTCCCTTGAGCCGAGTAGATTGCTACTCAGTCCTTGTATCCTGCCCTTTTCCTTGTCTTACTCGGACCTCCTTGCTGCCGAGTAAGCACTGTGAAGTGGCCGACTACCTTGTTGAGACCTGTTGTTTCCTTGTCCCCCGAGTTGTACCCGCCGGTTGGACGCCGACTACCGGAGTGGAAAAGAACCAGTCTTCACCTGTCCGCAGCACCGCTTGGACCGATGGACAATAACCTGCTGCATCGCTTGGACCAGTGATCAGTCCGAAGCCCTGTCAGTGAGATTTCTCCAACCTGTCCTAGCCTTGACCTTAATGTCTCATCGCAGCTGCAGTGCCTGCCAACTCCTCTGACCAGTTGGACTCCAAGGTCACTCCCTGTCAAATCCTTTGTCAGTTCACCTTGACTTTTTCTCCCTACCCGTTGCCCCAACTCCACCGTGCCTCACTCTTGCACGCCGGCTATATATTGAGCCATCCATGCTCCTTCTTCCTTTGTTTGCAAACCGGCCAGCTCCAGCTCTGCTGAGTTCTTGTTCTCCTCTCAAGTTTTGGAGCTCTGTCGCCCGGATTGCAAACCTGGTTCAGCGACTGCCACCTTCCTGCAGCCGACTACTTCTTGATCTTTTTCTTGGTGTTTTACTTCTCCTGCTTATCAGTGTTTCCTTTCTGCTTGTTCAGAGCCTGAACCGGTGGACGATCCAGAAGCCGCCTTCGCCGAAGAAGACCCCTCCTTGGAACAAGGCAAGCCTCTTTGATCATATTGATTCCCATATATGCAAAACTATGTTGTTTGGAAAATATTATGCATGCTTAGTTTACACCTTTGTAAACTGTTGGCCTCGGTTTTGCAAGCGCAACGATGGACTACCCAGTAGTAACACTTATTTGGTAGGATGTTGTTATATTTCACCCTTGAAGAGCCCCACAAATGGCATGCTAGCATCCTATCTGAGGATACGATGCCGAGTAGAATGGCTTAGCTCTGCAACGTTTTTTGTCGTTGGGAAAAACGTGGGTTTTACCAAACTGATTGAAAAACCCGGTACTCCGTGTATCGGCGTGTTTGTGAAACAAATAAAGTTGTGAAAATCTTGATATACAGAGACAGTGCCTGTGTGGCTTGCTATGTATCATCATTAAGGACCGTTTCCTTGGGAATTCCATCCGAGCATCATACAGTCGACCAGACGGTATTAGGGATGCCCCTGGCCGAGTAAATAGTAGGTTAGGAAGTTCAGTGCCGACCACTGAATCCTGTGTGGATCTTTCGGCTGGCATTGGATGACTCTAGACTGGCTTTGGAAATGGCCTTGTCACGAATTTCTGGGTACAGGCCAGTACTCGGTAATTTTCCGTGTCGGATGGGTAAAGCGCACACCCTGCCAGAGTTTAGCAGAACTGTTCGAACAGCCGTGCCCACGGTTAAGGGCGATGCAAGTGATTCCATAGCGTAGATTTGTTTGCCAGTGATTTGTGAAAATGTTGATGGAAAGGGAACCGTGACCAGAGTTTGCCGAGTGAGCAAACGGAAGGCCTGTGTGGCCAGAAACGGATCTGTGTGATCCGGGGTGTTAAGCACCATAAAACAAGTGTATGAAAAGTAACAGGATGAAGATCATGCTCCCGGGTTGTAGCCAGGGCAGCAAAGTTTAAGCCCCCGGGTTGTAGCCAGGGCGGCAATTCAGTCTTCGGGTTGTAGCCAGAAGACGGTGATGAGCACGCTCCCGGGTTGTAGCCAGGGCAGCAGTTCTTAGCTAGCTGGTTAGCCAGCCTAGCGGGCATTTAGTGCCATGATCATGCTCCGGGTTGTAGCCAGGGCAGCGATGATGAGCCCCCGGGTTGTAGCAGGCGGCGGCTAGCTAGCTGGTTGTAGCCAGTTGTAGCGGGCATCAAGTGCCACAGCTGAGATTTGGTTGTAGCGAGTCTCAGGGTCAACGAGTGGTTGTAGCTACTCGGGAAGTACAGGACCAGCAAATACGAAGCAAAAGATGATAAGAACATATATGTTTATGCTTGATTCATTAAGTGGCGAGTTGTTGAAAAGCAACTTGCGGAATGGATAGAGGCAGCCTCTGTCCGACAACAAAAATTAAGCTCACTAGTGTTTGCAAAGAAAGAGTTTCTTAAGGCAATTTTCGCAAATGAACCTTAGCCTTTCCGTCTGACCGACATGGCTCATTTCCGGCTTGCTGAGTACGAAAGTACTCACCTTGTTCATATATATGTATAGTAGGTTTGGAGAAGAAGACGAAGATCCGACTGCTGCCGAGTTCCTCCAAGACCAGGCCGACTACGAAGACTTCTGAAGGTTTCGAGCCTAGTTCCCAACCGAGCCTGTGGAGTGTTTTTGCCCAGCTTCCGCCCTGTTTCTGCTGTTTCGCTAGTTTACCTGTTGATTATTTTTGCCCATCCCGGGTCTGTCCTGGATGGATCTCCTTGTACATATATGTAAGTACTCTGTTTATGTATTATTGTAACTCTGTGTTGTATCATTGTTGTGCGTACCCGACTACTGATCCTGGGATCGGGTGCCTTATGCACATGGTGGCCTTCCACCTAGTCGGGAGGCGCCACAACACACACTGTCCTTTGCGCGCCGCCTCCTCCTCAACTCGCTGATAGCAAGCACTACAAGCTAGGGTTTGTGTTTGGGGCGTCGGCAGGTCGACCTCAGTGCGCCGCACAAGCGCGGCTGCCGGCGGGGGACGGCGCTGGCGAACTGGAGCTAGTGGCGGGCTGCCTCCCTAGCTCCTAGCCGGCTTCGGCTCAGGTGAGCCGAAGCCTTGCTCACTCGCTCACTGCTTCTCTCAGCAGGAGAACAAAGACAGAGGGAGCGTAAGTCTAATGTGGATAGGTTCGATCTATTCAATTAGGGGCAATTTGGTCAGTTAAACTAAGAAAAAAAGAGGAAAATAATATCAATTTGAGAGAAATGGCCAAGATGGCATTCCAACGAAGACCCCTGTATTAAAAATGGGATTTTAACGAAACCTATTTGGATGATGGCATCTTAGCGAAACCCGCTATTGAGAATGGCATAATCCCAAATTTCTCTCTATCTTGACACATGCATCATGTTTTGTTGTTACATGCTGCAACATGTAACATTGCATAGTAGAAGCATGGTGCTCCCCTCTTTGCTCATGCTGAAACATTAGATTGATAGTAAGACAAAGTCAAATCACTATTAAATATAAATGTGTTAATCATGTGCTAGTTTGTCTGAAGTTTAGATTCAAACATGAAATTTCATTTTGCTCAAGAAATGATGGTGTAAAAAGATGCATGGATAAACATATATGTAGGTGGATGCATATATGTAAAGTTATATAATAACCTTGGTTGACACAATATCGTTGGATAGTCGTGGCAATATTGTGAAACACTTGAGATGTTCTAGATATGTCAAAAGCCACTCAAAGGTTTCTTTTGTTATGATATCACCCATTCCCACAAAGGAAGCACATACTAGTTCAAAAGCTTCAACAGTTGTTCTTGAAAGCTCCAAATGTTCATCGATTGTTTTCGGAACATAGTGTTCATCATGCCATTTAATCTCCTGAGAGTATTCTTGAACTAACCTCTTCTCTTCAACTACATTAAAAATGTAAAAACTGTGAGTTCATCCTATTGCATGTGTCGGCGAAACGGGACTGGGGGCCCCACATACCCCGGGGACGCGTGGATTTTCGGCCACGTCAGCCCCTCCGGGGGCCACATTTTGCACAAGTGACAGCCGGCTACGGCCGTTTTCCCGTTAAGTACCTGGGCACGAGCACCGCCTTGGCCCGGGTGCGCACTCCCCAGGCGAGTCGGGCATATCCCCGGGAACATTACTGGGACTTCCCGGGACTGGGCCTCGCCCCCCGGTCCCGGGACCCATAGCTTCAGCCCCGGGTCGCATCCCCGGGGCACATTATTGGGACTTCCCGGGCCCGGGCCTCGCCCCCCGGTCCCGGGACCCACAGCGTCAGCCCCGGGTCGCGTCCCCGGGGCACATTACTGGGGGACATCCCCGGGCCCGAGTCTCGCCCCCCGGTCCCGGGGCCCACAGCTTCGGTCCCCGAGGGGCTCGATGCCTTGTGCGCGCGGAGGGCTCGATGAGCTCTCTGCCCCGGGCAAGAGCCTGACTCGAGTGGGTCAACTCCCCAACTACCCACATTAATGGCGAGGAGATGGGGCGCGTCGCTCCTATCGCCCACTCTGCCACGCGTGATGGCTCGTGACGGCCCCCCGTGGGCCGCTCCCTGTGCAGTCAGAGAACTTTTGACTGAGAGGGCTTCGATTTTCCATGCTCTGGCAGCGAGGCGTGCACCGTCACATCCTCACGACCTCCCCGCCTGCAGCAGACGTGCCGAACCAACTCCGGCGTGGCTCAACAGGCGGCCGTGGACGTGCACGACAAGACATATCATAACTAGCTTTCTCTGTGTACTGGGCACTGTGGACTCCCCTTGATCGATAAAAGGAGGATCCATGCCTATAGGGAAAAAAGGTCTTCGGGATCGACTTCTCTCTCTGAAGTTCTAGGCTCTCTTTTCCAGCGAAGGGCTTCTTCGAGTCCGGTTTCTGGTAGAGCTTCTAGTTCCCAAGTGGGGGCGAGCTCTTGAGCACCCCTCGAGAACTCCTTGTAAGAGCAACCCACATTCATCTCCCACATAGCAAACACACATAGGAGTAGGGTATTACGCCTCCGTGCGGCCCGAACCTGTATACTTCTCCTGTCTCCCTTGCGTGCCATCTCTCAGCCCGGGCTCCCGGGCCTGAGCATCTATCATCTCCCAGACGCCGCTGCCGTCCTGTGAACAACTCCCCTGGCCGAACCTCAAAGGGGGGTCCCCAGACTCCCCGTGGTTGGAGTTCCCTCCTCCGACAACATGGTAAACAAATATTATAGTGCAGTACTAGTAGTACTACCTAATCAAAAAGATTCAGTAATTAATTATATTAGTAGTACTACATAAGGACATCTTGGTTTTTTTGTTGTTAGCACTAAATTTGCATCGGACTTCTAGGAAATTTTTTTAGGACAGAGGGAGTATCTACCTCGTAGATTTGATATGTTGATACACGTAGCATGTGTCCTACGATGCTATTACCTCTATTTTGAAATATATAATGAACTCTGTCGGCGAAATGGGATAGGAGTCCCACATACCCTGGGACGTGTGGGTCATCGGCCAAGTCAGTTCCCCGAGGGGCCATCTCGCCTTCGGCCCCGGGGCGCCGCGCCTATCGGCCCCGGGCACGTCCCCGGGGCGCCCTCGCCTTCGGCCCCGGGCACGACCCCGGGGCGCCGCCTCTATCAGCCCCGGGCCCGTCCCCGGGGCGCCGTCCCCACCGGTTTCGGCCCCGAGGCGTCGTTGGCCTCGGGCCTGTACCTTGCCTCCGGGCGCCATCGTCTCACTCCTTGCTCGGGGCCCACATGTCGGTCTCTGGCAGGATTGATGGACCAGCTCTCCAAATATCAGCATTAATGACGAGGCGACGGGGCACGTTGCCCCTGTCGTCCGCTCCGCCACGCGTAAGTGTCTCAGGACGGCCCCCCGTGGACACTCAACTACTGTCAGAGGCCTGTTGACTTCTGTGGCGAGGGCGTGCGCCGAAGTCCAAGCAGTCAGAGACTCTTGACTTCGGCAGCGTGCTCCATCACATCCCATCACATTCTCACGACTCTACCGCCCGCTGCATACCTACTCCGGCATGGGCTCAACAGGCGGGGACGAGAGCGACCAGACGCTCCACCGACTCCGGCGCAGGCTTTGCAGGCGGACGTGAGCGACTGGACGTCTTCCAACTCCGGCGTGGGCGTCGCAGGCGGAGGGGAGGACCGGAGAACTCTCCAGAAACTCTCTCTCTCTCTCTCTTGGTGTGCCGGTACTGTGGACTCCCTTGATTATAAAAGGAGGATCCAAGCCACCGAGAAAGGGGGGCCGAACTAGACAGGAGCTTCCCCGTCCTCTAACTCTCTGCTCTGCACCCCCGAGCTCACTCTCTAACCACTGTTCTTCTTCTCCGGCTCCGGCCGTGAGCTAGATACACCTTGTAACCATAATACCACATTCATCCACCTCATAGCAAAACACGCACAGGAGTAGGGTATTACGCTCCGGCGGCCCGAACCTGTATAAATCCCCGTGTCTTCCTTGTGCATCGATCCCTTCTTCCCCGCGCGATCTCCTCGGTTCGGACGGTCCGGACCCTTTTGCCTTCGTTCACGGTTCGGACTCCTCTGTTTCTTCTACGTCTTCTTCGCGTATCTTTCTTCTACACCCTGACGCCGGCTTCGTCTGAGAACTACTCCCCTGGCCGAATCTCAAAAGGGGGGTCTCCTGACTTCCCGCCGTCGAGGTTTCATCCTCCGACAAACTCCATTTTTAAATATATGTTGTTGTTGACCAATAAATATGATGTTTGACTATTCGTTTTACTAAAATACTCTTACTAAAATGTAGGCACCATTTATTTTGTTATGACTTTCTTTTTTAATATTTATATTAACTTTTTGAATTTGATGAATTATTGAATGCTATTTTCAAAAGTTAACAACGTCGGTATATTAAGAAAAGGAAAGAAAGTACATTATAAGAGCTTTCATTTTATTGGCCTCTCTGGACAAAATAACAACCCAGATGCATAGCGCATGCAAAGAGCTATGTGGCCCAACCTGTTTTTTTTTTTGTCTTGTATGACTGGTGGCTTTTCTTGTCAGAAAGAAAAAGGCACGTCGGAATCCTAAGCTTATTTCGACTATTGACAAATGTTGTCCCTACTGTTTATTTGTCTCTGTGGAAACGACACACTTTGGAAACCTGAGCTTATATTTTTGGCTTCCTATGAATTTACGACTGTTCTTCTTGCAAAACAAACCAACAACGCCCGGAGTGACAGAAGACAACTGCAATTCCTTTCTTCACTACATTTTTTTGAGAATGTTAGAAGGTACCCACGTGTATATAATTATGGACGCTAGGATTTATACACTGGGTAGAGTATCACACTTATTGTACATATACATATTGTTTCATTGAATCATAGCTTGTAGATACCTTACATACACGTGTATACATACAAACTCTCGATAAAACAAAGATAAATTCACATTATAATTTCAACAGCAAGACCAAGAACAACAAATGTTTTTTTGAGTAAACTTCACGTAATCCTAGGTATTATGGTCTAAGTTGCACAAAACTATAAAAGTTTTGGTACATACCACATAATACCGTGTATTATGGTTTGAGAGTTTAATAAAACAGTACATGTTAATCAATTGTTTTTTATCACCCACTTATGAATTCTAAAATCAAATATTAAATTTATGATTTTTTTTCATCCATCATATAAAGGCCTTAGCCACCTAAGTTAAACATTTTTATTTTGCTACAGTAGCAAGTCAAATTATTTAATATTGTGGTTTTGTGAAACAATAAAAACATAATAACTGCGGTTACATGCCACATGTCAAATGTGTTGAACCAATGAATAAGTGAACTGACACCCTTGCTGGTTCGATGACAGGTCCGGTCCCAATAATTATGGTCAAAACACGTATGGTTTTGAGCAACTTAAACCATAATTCGCTAGGTTTCATTAATTTATTTTTTGTTTGGTGCATAACTATACTCACCACGCTTTAAATTCTAGTATGCATAGTTATGCAAACGCATGTGTGCTTTCATTACATTAGAAATTTAGTAATTCATGGATTTATTGTTGACCTATGTTTAACCTTGGTGTGAAAAGTGGGCCCACTCACGGATATGTGCAAGCATGGAGCTTTGATGCCATGTTGACAGACTGGTTGTTGACATAGCCCTTTTAAGCTGATTGTGACTTGTGAGCAAACAAAAAACCGGCCCAACGTTCAGTTTGCACCCATTTAGTGAAGTGACCGAAATATGAAAATTTTGTATTTTTATATTTATTTATTAAAAAATTTGCAAAAGTAGATTTTTGTTTGAAAAAATTGCAAAAATAGACTCCCACCGCCCTCTGGGAGGGCGATTTTTAAAAATCGCCATTCCAGAGGGCGATTTGATGACGTGGCTGACGGCCGTCGGCCCCCGACCGACGGCCGTCAGCCATTTTGCAGATGGCCCCTTAGCTAGCCAAAAAATGAGAGGGCGGCAAGGGGGCCGTCTGGAAAATGGCGCGGCCCGGGCGCGGAGCGCGGGCACGGGCGAGGGGCGTGGGCGCGGGCGGTGGGCGAGGCGCAGGTGAGGCGAGGGCGCTGGCGCGGGGCGCGAGTGAGGGCGCGGGCGGCGGGCGAGGGGGCGGGCAAGGGGCGCGAGCGAGGGCGCGGGTGAGGGGCGCGAGCGAGGGCGCGGGCGGCGGGCGAGGGCGCGGGCAAGGGGCGCGGGCGGCGGCGCGGGCGCGGGCGAGGGCGCGGGCGGTGGGCGAGGGCGCGAGCGAGGCGCGGGCAAGGGGCGCGGCGAGGGGCGCGGGCGGGGGAGGGCGCGGGCGAGGGTGCAGGCAAGGGGCGCGGGTGAGGGCGCGGGTGAGGGCGCGGGCGGTGGGCGAGGGGCGCGAGCGAGGGCGCGGGCGACGGGCGAGGGCACGGGCGCGCGGGGAGGCCGGCCCCCGGGACGCATTTTCCAGGCGGCCCTCTTGCCGCCCTCTGAGAGGGCGGTTTTTAGGTGGCCGGGGACGCTGCAAAGTGGCTGACGGCCGTCGGCCGAGGGGTCGACGGCCGTCAGCCACGTCATCAAATCACCCTCTGGAAGGGCGATTTTTAAAAATCGCCCTCCCAGAAGACGGTGGGAGTCTATTTTTGTAATTTTTTCAAACAAAAATCTACTTTTGCAAATCTTTTAATAAATAAATATAAAAATACAAAAAATTCACCGAAATATATGAACCTAACGCAGATTCAGGCCGATTAGGCCATTATGAGGGCCCAAAATACTGGCCCACCCATGTAGATGGCCTGGAAATTTGTCCTACGGAAATGCTATACATCACTCAATATATTTTAGGGAAAAATTACTCAAATTTCTGACCTTCAAATCCGCTTCACAACCTCTTTCTCCAGCTCTGACAAACTCCACCAGGTGGTTAGGTCTCAGGGTTGGAGTGAGGATGGGGAGAGGGTGTTAGGATGGGGAAGTGGGAGGTGTTCTCCGATTAAAGGATGGTTGGGCAGAGGAGAGTGGTGGACCGGTATTACCACTGGGGGAAGCTCATTGTTAGAATTGTTAGAAGGCGGTCGGAGGTGTCGGTAGATCTAATGCCGAGAGCCACCGAATACGGAGAAGAACTGTGGTGCAGGGGTATTGGAAGATGGAGTAGGACAACGATGGAGATTGCGAGGAGGATGGGGTGGTTTGGTGGGCCTTGTCAGCGCTGGAGACAATGCCGATAAGGCAGACGATGGTGGGGCACAAGATAGTGGAAGGTGGTGCGAGGCTACGTCTGGCATATTAGGGCTTGGGCTGCGCCTGCACACCTCGTTGAGCCGTCAAGTGAAACAAAGGAATAAGAAGGAAACAGAGGAGATATCTAGATAGTTCGATTTAATTAGATCCAACATTGTTAGAAATATTCATGTGATTTGGGAAGAGAAATTTATCACATGGATAGATGCTTTGGCCTATGAAGGCCTTTTCCGTGTCGCCTAGTCGTTGCCAAGTTTTCCTTTCCTCTCCACCGCCTGGCCTGACTGATCGACTAGCTATAACCTCAGGGCTCAGAGGTTCCCGGCCGGCCACGTGGAGCGGCGAAGTTGTATAACATGTGCTAGCAACTTATTAAGAACCATTAATATTCAAAATCGATCACTTGCATGATATTATTACACTGCTTTTGAAGTCACAGTAGTATTCTTCAGAATTTAGGCTACATTCGAACATATGGGTTAGACTTAGATTTTTAGCGCACGTAAAACAAGACAAGCTATTAGCACATAATTAATTAAGTTTTAATTATTATAAATTTTAAAAATAAATTTATTTAATTTTTTAAAATAACTTCTATATAAAAAGTTTTCGCACAAATATATTATTTAGCAGTTTGAAAAACGTGCTAATAAAAATAGGAAGTAGCTTGGCTATCGTATAGCTCCGAACGCACCCTTGGACTAGTGAGCTGAAAGAACTAACCGCTTTCTATCGCTTCTACGCAGGTTCTTGTACAGACTTGAGCTGCTGGGGCCGACACGCCACCTCCTCTGACTTGCCTTTCCACCTCGTCGTGCCACACCGCATCTATCTCCTTGGACAGTGGACTCCATCGCCTACTAGACATGGTCAGTGACCGAATTTTTTTTATTTTTATATTTATTTAATAAAAAATTTACAAAACTACATTTTCATTTTAAAAATTTACAAAAATATACTCCCGCCGCCCCCTGGGAGGGCGATATGTCTGAAACCGCCCTCCCAGAGGGCGATATGATGACGTGGCTGACGGCCGTTGGCCGGCGGCCCACGGCCGTCAGCCATTTTGCAGGCGGCCCCCCGGGCCACACAAAAAACGCCCGCTGAGAGGGCGGCAAGGGGGCCGGCTGTAAAAATCCGGCCGGGGGCCGGCCATTTTACAGGCGGCCCCCTTGTCGCCCTCTCAGAGGGCGGTTTTTGTGTGGCCCGGGGGGCCGCCTGCAAAATGGCCGACCCCCGGCTGGCCATTTTGCAGGCGGCCCCCTTGCTGCCCTCTCAGAGGGCGGTTTTTGTGTGGCCGGGGGGCCGCCTGCAAATGGCCGACCCATGGGCCGGCCATTTTGCAGGCGGCCCCCTTGCCGCCCTCTGAGAGGGCGGTTTTTGGGTCACCAAGGGGCCGCCTGCAAAGTCGGTCCGGACGGTCCGCACTGTATACGGACGGTCTGGACTAGCTACTTTGCAGGCGGCCCCAGAGTGCTGTCCGGACGGTCCGCGCTATATACGGACGATCTGAACTGTACAAATGACCGTTTCACAGTATATAGTCTAGACTATCGTCACCTTGTTCGGACGGTCCGTACTGTACAAATTGTTGTTTTGCATTATATAGTCCGGACCATCGTCATCCTGTCCGGACAGGCATATCTGTGGCGGAAAAAAGAGGAAGTACCCACGCTGTACACAGTAATTACATCTCTACTTTGTTATCTATTTAAAATTCTCTAAGTCATGTAATAACGATAACTAGAAACGTTTAATGTGCCGTTTGTACTCTTTGTATGGATAATTTCATTATGTTCGTATGTAATTAACGTGTGTTCGGTTGTCACCGCTCAGAATGTACTTTCGCCGTAAAATTGAAACTGAAAAATTTATGTTTTTGATCAGTTTCGTCACAAACATAGATCGTAAACGATCGACGAGCGTAAATAAAGTAAAGGGGTTTCTTCAGTATACATAGAATTAATAAAACATGATATACAACAGACAAACTATCACTGATGCAACGTACTACGGGCCCTGACCGTAACCTTTAGCCCTCTTTGTCTTCCTACCCTGCGCTCGCACCTGCCCCTGGGAGTACGTCAGCCGGTCTGGTGGTACGGCACGGCCAGCGCGGGTCGTCTGCACGGGTGTGGCAGCTGGTGGGTCCTGTGTCTGTGGTGGCGGAGCTCCTTCGAGCTGCGAGGCTGGTAGTATCTCCTGGACCTCCTCGCCCGAGTCCTCCAAGTCGTCCCTCTCGAAAGGATCCGGTGCCCAACCACTACCACGTGCGGCCTGCGTGGAGGAGCCAGCGCCAGCAAACATCCCCGGCGCTGTAGAGTGGAACCATGTACACCAAAATATTGATAATTGCAAATCAAAATTTGGTAAGGCAAAAATAAAGTTTGATATAACCTGAAGGACCTCTTGTGGTGGCCCGAGGGGCAGTTGTCACGCCCACGCCCTGCGTGGAGGAGCCAGCGCCAGCAAACATCCCCGGCGATGTAGAGTAGAACCATGTAGACCAAAATATTGATAATTGCAAACCAAAATTTTGCAAGGCAAAAATAAACTTTGATATAACCTGAAGGACCTCCTGTGGTGGCCCAAGGGGCAGTTGTCACGCCCACGCCCTGCGTGGATTAGCCAGCGCTAGCAAACATCCCCGGCGCTGTAGAGTAGAACCATGTAGACCAAAATATTGATAATTGCAAACCAAAATTTTGCAAGGCAAAAATAAACTTTGATATAACCTGAAGGACCTCCTGTGGTGGCCCGAGGGGCAGTTGTCATACCCAGCTGCGCGTGTGGTCGGCTGTGGTATACTCCATGCGTCGATGTGCTAGCTCCAGAGGGATGTAGGTACGGTGTAGCGAAAGCTGCAGGGAAGCATATTGATGTACAACAGTACATGTCATAGAAGGAAACATGTTACGAACCGATGGTTAGTCCAATTTACCTCTGGAGGGGCCAGATGGCTGACTAGAACCCTGCAGTCGCACTCCTGCTCCTGCTCCTGTTCCTGCTGGCTGTGGCTGTTGCTGCTGTACAACTACGGGAGGTACCGCATCGACCGCACGACAAGTGAGCGCACGAATCACTGTGAGCATCGCCTGACGAATCCTGCCGAAGGTCGTCCTCTGCTCATCGGCATTCAGCACAATCCCACTGTCCAATCGTCCGAACGCCGCGTTTACATCAGCCTGAACCTGTCGAGCTGCGTCGGCCTATTTCAGATGTAACGTGAACATGTGTTAGAACTGTGGACACGTACAAAGGAAATAGCAAAGTGCAAAGATAATGTGACGTACCGCGCGGAAGTAGTCCTGGTCACGGTATCTAGGATACGTGTCCGTCGTAGCGGCGACGTGTGGCTGTGGATCATCTGGGGTGAACGTTACGCGTATGCGGGTACGGGCCTGGTACCACGTGAGGTATGCTAGGTAGGCCTCCTCAGTGTGTGCATGTATATCGTCGACCACCTCCTCCGTCGCCAACAACCAGTCGTCCACGTACTTCTGCAGTCGAGGATACCACTGAACACTGGCTGCATGTCCCCTACGATTATATTTATTTGCAGAGAGTGCATTAGACTACATTAAATAGTTATAGTAGTAAACAAAGATCGCAGTTGTACTAACCGGTGCACATCGCGCGGCACATCGATCTGCACGGGCACAGGGGAGTACTGTCGTAGTCCGAACTGTCGTAGCACGCGCTGCGGAGAGTGGGGCTCGACGAAGATGTCGAACACCAACGGCACTGTCGTCATCCAGTACGCCTGGTCGCGCGTGCAAAGAGTAGAGAGTCCGAGCGGTGCACGGGCCGCGATGGCCTGCGGACTGTACGGCTCCCAGACGACGTCGCTGGGCAGCAGGCGGTCGAACTCCAAAACGAATTCAGGGTAGGCCCTCCTAACCTGTGTGTGGGCGTAACGACGCTGCAAAATAGGAAAATGTTAAACGTCAGTGTTTGCGCATAACTGCTAAACATAGAATTTCACATTTTGTACCTCACGTCGACACCATACGGTCCCCATGGTTGGACCGTCCTCGGGCCACTGGCCGTACAATCCTCCAAGGCCGCCCTCGTAGGCAGAGTGCTGAATCAGAGGACGGCCTATCGCGAACCGCTCGGCCGCCCATAGCTGCAGAAGGAGAGGGCAACCGGCGATAATCGCACCTGGATCGGTCTTTGTGCACGCGTCACAAAGAGCACGGTACGTCGCCGCTAGCACAACAGATCCCCAATCCACTGCGGTACGAGGCCGTCCTCGCTATCGGCGATCGCACGAGCGTAGTGGATCAGTCCCTGGTCCACCGCGTGCCCGTGAGTGTTGGTGAACATCACCCACCCGAACAGCCACAACAGGTACGCCTCCATGCTCCGCCGCACCGAGTAATCGTCGGCGTCATCGGCTAGCTTATCAGGCTGTAAAGGAAGATTATAGTCAGCAGCTCTGTTGCTTTGTAGATCAGATGATTGTGAATGAAAGGAATCCATGACTTACGGTGAACTGTAACAGCCAAGCCTGCGAGGGGCCGATCGTGGTGTAAGTCGGTAGCGAACCCGGGTGTCCAAGTTCAGGTCGACGATGCACGGGCGCAAACCGAGCAGTGATGTCCTGCGACCAACAGTGCGCCCCATCGATCGGCCCGACTGCGTCTCCTGCGAGGGGAAGTCCTAGCAGGTACGACACGTCCTGGAGTGTGGGAGTCATCTCGCCGCACGGAAGGTGGAACGTGTGGGTCTCCGGTCTCCAGCGATCCACCAGTGCGGCCATAAGTGACCGATCAGCGTCCCATCGCTTGGCGGGGTCTCTCTCGTCCGGTGCGGGCTCGACTAGCCTACACAGCGGAAGAAGTCCAGCCTCACACAACCTGCAAAATATAGCACTGTAATCAATATTAGGGAACATACATATGCACAGACGATGTGAATGAATATTCGTACAGCTCTTACCTCTCACGAAACCGAGGATCTATCCGCAGGAGGTGACGTGAAGGCCGTGGACGGAAGGTGGGTAAGTGGGCACCCTCCACGGCTGATAGGTAAGACCGGTGGGACCAGTCGACACCTCGGTCCAACAGCTCCGGTGTATCGTACGGCATACCTGCATGCAAATAGAGAGTTAGCGTTAATTATTATTATAGTTTATAGCATTGTTACATGATAATAAAAAACAACAGGACGGTACATATCCTTCTATAACAAAGAACCAGTATAGACTTACACTACACCATAGCACCACTAATTGTTCGAGAACGCCTAAGACGGGGTCGTCTTGAAGTTGTGCCTTCACCCGTAGGACGCCTGCTATCAGCGGCTGAACCCGACGGTCCAGCTTCCGCCGCACTTGGACCGGCTGCATCCTTTGGACATGTCTTATATGTATGACCTGTTTGGTCACACTTTGAACAACGTTTATGTCTTCCACCGGCTTCTGACTCATCCATGTCATTACGGATGCGTCTTGTCTTGCGGCGACCTCGTTTATCCCTCAATTTTGTTGGGTCAAGAATGTACATAGCTTGAGGATGCTCCATAGTAAATGTACCCGCAATACCGAAACCGTATATCTCTCCGCTCCAGGTATTATAGATTGCCTCTTTCATGAAATAAGGTGAGACAAAATAGCGTGCTTCTATCCCGCACTCACCGCTCGCGGCAATAACGTGAGAGCATGGCTTGTGGAGCAGAGTAGGTTTTCGGCACGAGCACTTGCAGGTCCCGTCTTCCTTCAGCACACACTCCTGCACAACTCTTTTACGGAAGATTCCGCGCATGCCCTTGTCGACACACAATATTTCAAATCTGTGTTCTTGTGTGCCTTGAGGTAGAGCACGATGTCTTCGGGCCTTTTTACTTTTATCTTGCAGATACTTCGTCAGTAGTGTGCCAAAGAAAAGATTATTGTCTGTCATTGAGGGCCTAGCTGCTCTGAGCCGATCTCTAAAGTACTTGTATGTGCCATGCAAGATAAATTCAACTATGCCAACAAGTGGGAGCCCTCGAACACCACGCATCACCCAGTTATAAACCTCTGCCAAATTTGTGGTCATTATGCCAAACCGAGAACCATCCTTGTCATACAACAATGTCCATTTCTCCTTTGGCTCATTCTCAATCCAATCTAAAAATTTTCTAACTGAGGATGCAGACCTTCTTCTCATATGAAGTCCGTCAGTTGATAGAGGTTCAAGAGCTTGTGGAGCCTCATCCCCTCCAATGGTAGCCCTCCTGGATTGCTCATCTGTTTGTTTAGAGGTCAGCTCATCCAACCTCCTCTAAAGCTCCTTGAATTTCTTCTCTTGATTCTGGGCGCAAAGCCTCTTGAAAAGATCCATAAGGTGCTTATTTCTAAACTGTCTGTAGAAATTAGCACCCATATGACGCATGCACTATCTGCTTTGGACATCAGACCACCTTGGTGGGTATCCCTTCTCAACACATCCATATCTCAATTCCTCAATTGCACGCAGCAAGCCGGCGTGACGGTCATGTATAAGGCATACGTCTGGTCTCATCCGTACAACTGCAGACTTAACCCTTTCTAGAAACCAATACCAGCTATCAGTGTTCTCACTCTCAACAAAAGCAAAAGCAACTGGTAGAACTTGGTTGTTTCCATTAACTCCAATTGCTGTTAAGATCTGCCATCTGTACTTTTCGGTTAGAAATGTTCCATCGATGCAGAGGATGGGACGACAATGGACAAATGCCTGAATGCAAGCACCTAATGCAAAGAATACTCGTTGCAACACACTTTTATTACCATGGTGAATTGATGGAAAGGCTTTTAGGTCGTAGCACGTCTCCGGATTCCTCTGAAGAATACAGCCTAACAGACGAGGCAAATTATCATAGGATGCTTCAAATGTGCCAAATCTCATCTCTACAACCTTCTGTTTTGCCCTCCAAGCCTTAGCATAGCTAATTTTGTATTTAAATTTCTCTTCAATATGTCTAACAATTGACCTTGGTTCGTACCCCATATTGTTAATAATATGGGAGTACATCTCTGTCGCAACAAATGCAGATGTCATATTTCTGTGATATTTTTCAACACCGGGTAAATAACATGAATGCTCAGTCACGATTGAAACTTACCAATAATCTTTCCATTTACCCTTGAATGCGTGCACCCGCCATGGACACCCATCCTTCATGCACTTTACTTCATAGACCGATTTGCTTGACTTCACGACTGAGAACTCCCTTTGAAGTGACACGACCTATTGTTTTATTGCCTCTTTTAAATCCTCTACATATGCATATTTAGCCCCTTCGATGACCTCATTTTCCTTGTACTCCCATGACACATGATGTCCCTCGGAGATAGAAAGCCTAGAGAAATCCTGGTTGCTCCATTCTGCAGGCATCATGGTGTCTTCATCAGACGAATCATCCTGCTCTGCTTGCTCGTTTTCAGAATCTTCCCTATCCATTTCTTCAACGATTCTATTGATTTGTTCTCCCTCATCTGCCACACCTGTTGGCTGTCTATCTTCTTCATTCCCTCCTTCATTCCCTTCTTCATTTTCTTCCATTGTTTCGTTATTACCTCCCGCCGTACTTGGACCCTCATCATCTTGCACGGGCATTGCACCAGCAGTGTTTTCTTTCTCATATATCGACACAAGTATGCCCAGTGGCCAACCATGTTGAAATGCATTCTCCACATACCATCTCCAAGTGGCAGTGCAATCCACCGGCATCAGTTCCGAAAAAAAACCTTCAGTTGCACGACTGACTACTACATACAAGGTTATTGCGCTGAGCTCGGGGTTCAATCGAAACCCTCGCATCAGCCAGTTGTACACTGACCCAAAACTTCTCTCAGCTGGTCTATCAATCCCCTTAGCCGTTGAACTAAAATCCGACAGATCTACCCCTTCTGGACCATATCTAACATTTCCTTGCCCGTGAAATAACTGAAATATCACCTTATTTGACATTTCTGTTGATGAAAAAATACAGTTAAACTAGATACCAATATTTTCCTCACATCTCTACAAAAATTAAATCATCTAACACATTAACTAAAGACCTACAGATCTACGAGTAACAACTTATTTTCATATAGTACTATACACATAACCAGTACAATACTACATCAATTTATGCATAGAAATAGAAATTACAAAGAGATAATAGATTTTACCTGCAGACAAATCAGCAAGCTGACAGAGCTTCGTTGCTTTCGTTCAGGCTCTCTCAGCTCTCTCTTTTTTTCTGTAATTTCAGTGAATTTTATGACATTTTTAGAGTCTGGGGGGGTTTGTATACTGCCCGGGCTAAAAACCGCCCTCCCAGAGGGCGGCAAGGGGGCCGCCTGCAAAATGGCCGGCCCGTTGGTCGGCCATTTGCAGGCGGCCCCCGGCCGCACAAAAACCGCCCTCTGAGAGGGCGGCAAGGGGGCCGCCTGCAAAATTGCCGGCCGGGGTGTCGGCTATTTTGCAGGCGGCCCCCGGGCTACACAAAAACCACCCTCTGAGAGGGCGGCAAGGGGGCCGTCTGTAAAAATCCGGCCGGGCGGTTTTTGTGTGGCCCGGGGGGCCGCCTGCAAAATGGCAGACGGCCGTGGGCCGTCAGCCAACGGCCGTCAGCCACGTCATCATATCGCCCTCTGGGAGGGCGGTTTCAGACATATCGCCCTCCCAGAGAGCGGCGGGAATATATTTTTGTAAATTTTTGAAATAAAAATGTAGTTTTGTAAATTTTTTATTAAATAAATATAAAAATAAAAAAAATTCGTCAGTGACCTGTATGCTCCACGTCGAGCCGCAGGCCGACACCCCACAACCTCAAGGGACCAACTAGACGTCTAAGTGTTGAGGACGAGGACGCCGGCCTTGGCGCACTTGTTGGCCTCCGTACGTCTTGTTGAAGCGGAGGCCCAAGTCGTCTGGGTCGGTGGAAGTATAAAACGTGCTTTTTTTTTAAAGTTTATATTTAAAAATATTGATTAATAATTAAATTAAAAATATATATGTTTAGTGTCATATATGTAATATCACTAGATTCGTATTTGAACATATTTTTATATAATGTTAATTTTACAGTTTTTGATGATATATTTTAGAAGAAACTAATGGTCAAAGTATAATATAAAAGATCGTGTAGAAATTTAATACGCCTTATATTTTAAAATAGAGAAAGTACATGCTAATCTAATGTTGGTGTATGCAACAATGCAGTCCTTTGCATCAATTATGTAACAAATTACGATTAAAGAACTTGATTGAATTTTGATTGGTCATATGTCACTACATTATTATATAGTTAGCAGATACCACGCGTTACATTAATTAGGCGCTTAATTTGAATATAGTGACGACTGACGAGAAATGCAACAATTCAATTTGGTTAATTAATAACTCGATGCAAGACACAACTGTCCATCGTTCAAGGGGAGCGTCGTAGCCATGAGTATGACAGAAAAAACACTCGAACTCGATCACTCACCCCTCTCGCTGTGAAATCAGTTCTCTGAATTTTGTAGTATGCGCTACAGTAACTGAAGACCTGAAAGTCTGAAGAAAAAACATAGAACAAAGCAGAGAGCAAGAGACTATGTGGTGCTGCGAACTTCGGCAACTTTTCTGGGCTTTCTCTCTTCCTTTTATTCACCTCCATAACGGGAGTTCGTTATAGGCAAGATTGGCTGTTTAGAACGCTAGATCCAATCAATGTGTCGTCCCACGTCGTGGCTGCTATCTCGGTCTGAAACTAACTGAACTGAAAAACTGCAAAAGACTAGCAACCACTACAGGTTAAGATAGTCAGCTAAGAAAGTTGCAAAGTTACTTCTAACAGCTAAATGCAGAACAAAGAAAATAACAATGCATACGCACAAGATTACAATGTCAACAGAGTATAGATGCAAAACACAGAGCTCCTCGCAAGTATAACCTGTATTTCAATTGCTCCTAAACTAATGTTGAATCTAGTAATCTAACATTTAAGGTTATATATCAATATTCTCCAATTTTCTTCTGTTAGTTTTGTGGAAGAAAATGAAAAGATACAAAAGGGAGCATTGCATATGTATCCTCATCGTCTGGGATCATTTCATTTATTACTTATTAATTTCAGGAACAACGATGCGGCTATATATAATTGTCAGACTCAAAGGATTGTACATGGTGTGCATATAGAAACATGATGGGTAAGGCTTTATAGCAGTGTTATAACACAAGCTACAGAAGTCAGCAGCACAACATCGTTCAACTTCAATGGGTGAGGTACATTGAGGCAACAAGAACAGGAAATTATCCAAGAATGTAATAACGTAAAGCCTGCTCCTTTGCTTGCTTTCTATGTTTACAAAGCCTGGTTACACTCGACTTAATCTTGGACAAGTAACAATAAGGTTTAGATTTTAGAGGTAAAACCATGTCGCATATGTATTCTACTACAACTACCAATAAGTTTTTATTGGAAGTATATATACAGGATGTACATAGTGTTCAGAACTATATCGGTTTAATATATAATGACACTACCATATCCTTGATCGTATTTGCAAAAGTGAATGAGTCTGTTTTCTTATACATGTAATCGGCCGTCCGTGCAAAATCAACAATTGTCTGTGCCACTACTCTTGGTTGTTCTGTTGGTGTAAGGTATTCTTTTACTATATCCTTCCATGAATCTTCAATCATCTCCTTTATCTTCACACATGCATCATGCATTGTTGTTCCATGCTGCAACATGTAACATTGCACAGTAGAAGCATGGTGCTCCCCTCTTTGCTCACGCTGAAACATTGGATAGTATGACAAAGTCAAATCGCTATTTCAGGTTTTGATAGAATTTTCTTTTAGTTAGGCCAATTATAAACTACATATAAATATGTCAATCATGTGCTAGTTTGTTTGAAGTTTATATTTGTACTTGAAGTTTTATTTTGATGAAAGAATGAAGATATAACCACATGCAAAAATAAAGATATATGTGGATGCACATGTGTAAAGCCATATAATGACCTTTGTTGACACAATATCGTTGGATAGTCGCGCCAATGTCGTGAAACACTTGAGAAGCTCTGGATATGTCAAAAGCCAATCAAGAGTTTCCTTAGTTATGATATCACCCATTCCAACAAAGGAAGCACATGCTAGTTCAAAAGCTCCAACAGTTGTTCTTGAAAGTTCCAAATGTTCATCGACAGTTTTTGGAACATAATGTTCATCACGCCATTTAATCTCCTTTGAGTATCCTTGAACTAACCTCTTGAACTACAATGAGCATAAACAAATATGACTTCAAATCTTGAATATCCATATAATTAATTATTGACAAATATCATTTTAATAAGGAATTGATTAGCTAAATAAAAATATTAAAATACAATAGTTTGTTGTACTTATGAAAGGCTTTACATGTAAAATTAATAGTTAATATAAAAATATTACATGACTTCTAATAAAATATATAAAAGAAACAATCAAGGATGTTAATTAGTTTAAGGAAGCAAAGACTCTAATTTATTTGGATAGCTTAAATACTGTCTACATGGATCGTACTACACATCATCATATATAATCCAATTATAGGAAAAAAAATACCATGACTATATGGCAACATAAGGGTTGAATTTGGGCTAGTTTACAATTGGATTATGTAAAGTAAACTCCAGTGTTGCTACTAGATATGGACCTAGATTAGAATATTTCTTCTTTAGCTGGATAAAGTGTTCCTATATTATAAAAAGACACATGTACTACAAGTAGCATATTCTATTATGTTGTCGACGTAACTATATCACATTATGTTTCAAACCAACAATATGTATAAATCACACATGTTTAGCCAATTAACAATCACTGGCATAAATACTTGCCAGTTCTTTGAGATAAAACACACGATAACCGCTGCTTGTTCCAAGTTCATCTTCAATCAAATCAAATGTCTTCAATAAATACAAATAAAAATCCTTCATATATTCTGGAAGCAGCACTGTTGCGCTTTCATTGCACCTGTATTTTACAGTAGAGTATAAGATATTTTAGATAAACCAAAATACAATCATGTTGGAAATTATTTTTGAACTACAACTCAATAATATTTGTGGTTTTAAGTGGAATACTTGTTGTTCTACTGTAAAATATAAGATATGTGTTTTAAGGGGAATATTTGTTGTTCATATAATATTGATGGATTAATTCATTGTCACTAACTGCTGTATGAATTTACTGGACGTGATAATTAGTACATGCATATGTAAATTGGTGATACATAGCCTAGATTCATAATATGATACTATATAATGATTGAATAATAATTAGAATAAGTGGTAACAACATAGACGCATTGCATACAATTTTGTAGAATTTTTGTTCTGGTTGGTTTACATCACTAATTGTGTGTGTGTATATATATGCATGCAATAGATGCCAAAGACAATGGTAAATTTTAGAAGGACGATGAATATGAGATAAATGGTAACATTAACATAGATTGAAATTAAAGATTACTTGTATATCGCTTCTGCAAGCATCATACTCTCCTCGGTTGTACCATGGGTGTCAAATATATCATCTATTATAGTGATATATGCCATCATCTTTGTAAGTATGATCCGTGACAGAGAATAATTGAATTCAGGGCATAATGCTGTCATCCAAAAATGCATTTCCACAATTCTATCTCGAATGAAACTTAGATTTGATTGAACATTAAGCTCCTTCCACCATCTGTAATGCATATAAAGACAAATTTACTTTTGAAAAATCAAATGAAGAAGAACTTAGCATTTCAATGTATTAAGTTTGAAGTAACTTACAGTGTGACCTTTTTTAGCTCCTCACAATAAAGAAGTTGAAGCAGGTTGAAATTCAACTTTGCAAACTCTAGTATGGCCTCATTTCGTGTAGACATCATTTCATAGATTGGGATATAGTTTCTTGTTTCTAATATTCGAACCCTCCTAAAAAGGGGTGTTTCAAGGGCAAAAGATACTTCTTTTCTTAACGAAGATTTCAAATGTTTCAATTGAGTAGTAAGGCGGGATTTAGTGAAGGCAATGGCTCCGTCAAGTACTTGATCCCCATGAGTCCTTACATGTGCTGCATTATATAAGCCTAAGAGACTTCTTATATCATAAGCAGCAAAATTTCCTTCCTTGTCTTTAAAACGTAGAAATATATCTGCAAAGTTTGATCAAATAAAGTATCTTTCACTGTTTTTTAAAAAATCTCGCTAATTTGTATTACCAATAAAAGCCTTACCAGACGACACATCATAGCCATTCTTCCGTAGAAGATAAAATCGAAGTGAAACGAGGTTTAGATCTTTATCATTGTAATGTGAATTGTAAACGGAATGCAGTAGTTCATCTAACTCAGTCTTGTAGTAGCTATCCAGACCAAGCCGTTGCAGCGTTATCACAAGGTCTAGTATCTTGGCTACTTCCTTTGAGCCCTTTACTATCCTCCTAACTTCTTCTCTCAGCACCTCAACCCTTTCTTGCATATATGCATGCTTCAAACGAGTAGGGCAAGTGCGTGTATCAGTCAATAATTCTTCCATTCAATCAGAAAGCCATGTCTTTAGCTATATCGGTAACTATGCCTATACTAATTAGGCATTATGATGAAATTTCCAAGTTAATTGGAGAAATAGTAAGTAAACCTGGTATCCATCTAGTTGGGACAGAATTATAGTGGCTATATTAAAAAGAAGAGTCCACACCAATCACAACTTTTCATTATTATTTTTATTTCGAAATTAAATTAATTAGACACTAAAATTTGCATTTATTAATTCTACGTTTCAAATTTACTAAATTAAGAAAATAATAGTAACTATAACAATATTAGTTGGGTGCTATGTGTAATATTGTAAGTACTTTGTAACAAAGTTTGTATATAATAGTATGTACTATATACAAATAGTGCGTGTGAATGCACAGGGTACCAACTAGTGCATACTACAATTCTTCAGTGCTATATTTGCAATTCAATGCTACCTGAGGTCCATTCGGTGGTTGGTAATCGACGAAGAAATCACCCCAGAGGGTGGGGTGGAATGTAGCAGGAGGCTTTTGCATCCCCTCGTCTTCTTTCTTGGAGCAAACAACTGCAGGTTTGAGCGCCATGCTGTCGATTGATTAGTTCTCTCTCCTTAATTAGTGTCCTCAACAATTTCTATTCTTTCTGGCTATGAACCTGTGCTGCTCTGAAGGGCTATTTATAGAGGGGCGAGAGCTTATAGGATTATAATTTAGGCCTGCAGGCACCCACGATATCCATTGGGGCCTTCAAATCCTAGTATTTATGAGGATAAAGATGTTAAATTAATCAGACTCTGATATCAACTGTAAGATCGTAGAAGTCATTTCTCATCTTAAAAGCTAGCTAACGAGATAAGAGGCTTTCTCACTTATAAACTAGGTCTCTTGCTCTTCCACAATCAATATGAGACTATTTAACAGAGGCAGGCTAGCAACCTTGTAAACGAGTAATACTGAGCGTCTGGCTGCGTTCGAATCTGGAGATTTTCAGCGGCACGTAAAACAAGACATATCATTAGCGCATGATTAATTGGGTATTAATTATTTTAAACTTAAAAAATGGATCAATATAATTTTATTAGAAACTTTTATATAGAAATTTTTTTAAAAAATATATCGTTTAGTAAACGTACTTACGAAAAATAAGAAAATAGCTTAGCCGAATATGCACTATCAAACGCAGCCCAAGTGATGCTTCGTTGCAGCAGCCTGCTTGAGGACTATATACTAAGAGCTGTGATAGTTACACTTGAATTTACATTTAGTAATTTCATATATATAATTTTGACCGCCATGTAAATATTCTTTTCAGGTGATGATGCAGGCGAAGTTTCTAACAACGTTCTGATTCTGGCATTGAACAGGCCAAGTGATGGTGATATATGTAGTCATATACTCTGACCAACATGGGCTGCGATAGTTACGTTCCAACTTGTACTCAGTAATTTGATATACAATCCTGACCCTTATGTCAATTCATTCTTTTTCTTTGGAAGAAAATATGCACACGTGATGTGGCGCTGAGGTCAGCGGACCCTAAAATATTCAGTGTCATCCTATTTCTACGTACAGTAGAGAAATTTTGAGAAAATAAAGCGGACGACTAATCTATCATCGGGCAGTATATAACACAATTCCACACGCCATGGAGCTCACATGCAACCTATGTGTTGGTAGTATAAAATATTATTCTGAGGACCCCACATCAACCTCTCGACTCCATGTGATTTTTCTCTTCCGCATCCCCTCATGTCTGGTCACACCTACTACCTCATGTCAGATCACACCTACCACCTATCAGGGTTCACCTTTTCGATTGAGTGGTAGAGTTAATATTATTCTGAGGACCCCACATCAACCTCTCGACTCCATGTGATTTTTTCCTTCCGCATCCCCTCATGTCTGGTCACACCTACTACCTCATGTCAGATCACACCTACCACCCATCAGGGTTTACCTTTTCGATTGAGTGGTAGATTTCGATCTCAGCTGTATGATATTTTTTTGATAAATTTTGATCAAATTTTGGTTAAATTTTACTGTTTTAAATTTGAATTCTTGAAACCATTTGAAATTTCACCCGAAATCTACTTCTGTCTCGCGTTGAAACCTTAAAATTTCGCAATTTTCAATCAGTTTCGGTCCAAAAAGTGAACCCTCGCACCAACTCGAACGGCCCGCTCTTCTGCCTGTCCACCCCGGCCCATCCAATCTCCCAGTCTCCGCCTGCTCGGAGAAATGGTTCTGTAGTTCTGCTGTATGAGTGGATTTGGGGATTTCTTGTTATCGGTTCCTTTTTCCCGTCTTGTTCTTGATGTAGACATATTATTTGTTTATGAAACTGATGGAGCTATATAGGACACCCATATCCTACTACCGAGAGTAGCTACTCCCATAATATTAGCTGTTGATTAACCTCAGGATGGATGCATACTGATTGGGTTTATAGATCCAAATACTTCTAAGAGCAAACCTATTAATTACAAATAACTTTTTCACTTGATAGAGAGCAGAAAATCCGCTTGGTGAAAGAAACAGAATATGAACGTGAAAAGAAACGGAATATATATTTATTTAAAGAACATCGCATCTTAACAATGAGCAGAATATGAATTAGAATAGAAGTAGAAAATCAGCACGGAAGTGAGCAGAACAGAACATCAACTAGAAAGAAAGCAGAAATAAACTATCCAAAATTGGATGGCTACAAGGGAGGGAGTAGCTACACCTAGTAGTACCTTATAATTTTCACACACATGCACATATATATATATATATATATATATATATATATATATATATATATATATATATATATATATATATATAATTTCATGAACAAGCTGGATGCCCGTGCTTTAATTTTCTAGTATTAACAAAAGAAAATATATTATAATATTGCCTAAAATAAAGAAAAAAATATTTTCATGTGAAGTGTTACTGATCTTTTCACTATAAGAAATATTCATCTTTATTTGATTTTATATGTAGCTATCTATTTAGATTTGTTTGTAATATTACGAAGTTCAAAGGAATAATTACAATAAGAAAAGGTAAGGTAACAGATTCACCGTCACTACCACTACTTTCATTTTTTAAAAGAAGTATAGATTTCTTGGCGACTTGCTTTTTCAACGTAACACACTCATGTTCATGTCACAAAAATGGCTATAGAGATAGAGTTTACTTTCAATCATAAGTATTGATATGTGCATGCATAATTAATTGTTTCTTTGATGAGATGCAGTGAGCACAATAGCTAGCTTATTGTAATAGTTGGCTTCAGTATTAGCTGCAAAATGATGTAAATATGACTATGACTAGCTAGCAGCCGACTATACTATTGAACTTGCTCTATTTCTAGCAAATTAAAGGCAAGCAGCTCTCATCTGAAAAAGGCCAATTCTCCAAGTACCCAAACTTTTCACAATAAAAAAGGATTGTACCTAAAATTTTCTCAATAAAAAAAAGATTGTACGCTGTTGTCGGAGGATAGAACTCCAACTGCGGGGAGTCTGGGGACCCCCCTTTGAGGTTCGGCCAGGGGAGTTGTTCACAGACGGCTTGCGGCGTTCGGTCGGTGACACACAAGGGAGACAGGAGGAGGTAGACAGGTTCGGGCCGCGCGGAGGCGTAATACCCTACTCCTGTGTATGTTTTCTCTGTGGGAGATGAACGTGGTTTGCTCTTACAAGGTGTTCTCCTCGGGAGCTCAGGAGCTAGCCTAACCCGGAGCTATGACTAGTCTAGGAGCTGAGCTCGGAGAATGGAACTGAGGAGGACTCGGAGCCCAGGAAGAAGAAGAAGACTCGGGCTGTGTTTTGGAATCGATCCCCCCTTTTCCTCGCTGGCATGGATCCTCCTTTTATCGTGCAAGGGGAGTCCACAGTGCCGAGTCCCAATGCCGAGAGAGAGCGTCTCTAGGTATGGTATGTCTTGTCACGCACGTCCGCCTGCCCTCGCCACGCCGGAGACGCCCTCCTGCTGAGCCCACGCCGGAGTGGTTCGGCACGTCTTGCTGCAGGAGGCTAAGTCGTGGAGATGTGACGACGCACGCCCTCGCCGCCGAAGTCAAAAGTCTCTGACTGCATAGACGTGTGTCCACAGGGGGCTATCATGAGACGCCCACGCGTGGCTGAGCAGACGACAGGGGCGACACGCCCCGTCGCCCTCGTCATTAATGCGGGTGGTTGGAGAGCTGGTCCGCTCTAGTCAGGCCTGTGCCCGGGGCAGAGAGCTCATCGAGCCCTTCGCGCGCGCGAGGCACCGAGCTCCTCGGGGACCGACATGTGGGCCCCGGGCCCGGGGAGCGCACCCCGGGCCCGGGGAGCGCACTCCGGGCCCGGGAATGTCCAAGCAATGCGCCCTGGGGACGCGACCCGGGGCTGGAGCCGAGGCCCGGGAACGGGAAGGTCGCGAGCCGTCGTCGTGACACGCCTAGGGGTGCGCACCCAGGCCAAGGCGGTGCTCGTGCCTAGGTTTACGGGGAAAAACGGCCGTAGTCGGCCTTTACTTGTGCAGAATGTGGGCCCGGAGTAGTTGACGTGGCATAAGACTCACGCGACCCCGGGGTACGTGGGACCCCCTATCCCGTTTCGCCGACAGCTGTTAGAAAATCGTCACCGATAAACCATCGATTACTAACGGCGGAAGAAACGCCAAAGAGATCCAAAACTAATGATGACACTGAGGCACCATATTTGTTAACGAGATTCAGCCAAAGCCTATATCCCCGGGGCAATGGTTACGGGCGCCTCTCCCCGATCCAGTATAATTACAGCGTATTAGAGTTACAATGACTCTCGGACGGTACTCCACTGGCCAGCCACTCCCTCTCGCCACCTTCTGCTAAGTCGTCATACGATTATCTCAGATATATCCCTCTATTTAAGAGAAAGTTTAGGACAGAGTCCGACACTAACTCTACACATATTACAACTCCAAGTTCTAATTAGTAACCGACTTTGTACATATATTCGACACAAACTCTAACTTGACGAATATGCCACGCCAACTTGAATTTGTTCCATGCAGGAACCTCCATATACCCAAACTTGAGTTGGTTCCTTTTGCTGTTCACACCGAGCTACACAATAAGCCTACACCAGGCTTACCGCCATCAAGAGACTTCGCTATCTCCCAGTAACTTCTTTTTCTGGACTCCACTTGCAACAGTACTCTATCTTCTCTTCTATCATCACAGTCGTCTTGCCAAGCGAAATTAAATTCCTTCTTATCTGGAACATCTCCGACTCCCCGAAGAACATGTTCACCTCCATCTTCCGTCTTAAATTTGATTTTATTTACTCCATGGCCAGATAACCGATGTCATTACCAAACAGACAAATTCAAACTCACTAGACTGTATGAGGAGGACCCTTCTTCCTTGACGTCTTATGAACTGAGCTAACAAATCCAACATCCACGCTTTTCGCATCCTTAAACTAAGCACCTGATAATTTAAAAAAAATTCACCATCACTTTGAATCACTTGAAGAAATTACCATGATAGCTCTCACTCTTCTTCCTCATCAGTGACACAGAATTCCATATATCCCCATCATGCTGACCCGTGGATCTTAGATATATCTTGTACTATCAAACAGTCACGTTGATGCCATCAACAAAACTAACCTGTTGTTGCCCGTGATCACCGCTGCCTCCTCTCGCCACAGACGGCCTGTCAAGTTCCGACGCCTGCACCGCCACCTACTGCACCAAAGGCCCATGCCTCGCAGCTCGCCTGACAACCACAAACCGCTTCGACATCTGATTGACCAATCGTTAATCTAGTCACGAGCCGAAGCCGATGAATCACCATGCCGTCTTTCCAGCCACCAAACAAGCCAAACGCCACATCTAGCCATCTCCTTGTCGAATGCAGCTCATCGAAAGGCCCGGGCCACCCTGCCTGGAGTGTTCGACTCCACCAATCGAGAGCGCCGATCGTCTCCAGTTTCAATCAACCCTGAGCGTCACGTCTGACCATCTCACTGTTGAAAGTAGCTCATCAAAAAGTTCGGGCCACCCACCCGACGTGTCCAACACCACCGATTGAAGCGCCAATTGCTTCAGCTGCCATCAACCCGAGCACCACGTCTGGTCGCCTTCTTGTCGATTGCAGCCTATTGAACGGTTCGGACCGCCGCGACCGAAGTGTTCGAATCCACCGATCAAATTCCGTTGATCGCCACCGTGCTCCACCTTGCGTCATTGTCTCTCCCTGGACATTATGTGCAGTAGTCGTAGTGTAGGGCACCTCCATCGCGTCTCTATCCATGGATCTCCCGCAGGCTCTGATACTACTTGTTAGAAATCGGCACCGATAAACCATCGATTACTAACCACGGAACGCCATAGGAGATCCAAAACTGATGACGACACCAAGCCATGATATTTGTTAATGAGGTTCAGCCAAAACCTACATTCTTGAGGCACTAATTACAGGCGATCCTTCCCGATCCAGCATAATTTCAGCGTATTAGAGTTACAATGACCCTCGACCGGTACGCCGCCAGCCAGCCGCTCCCTCTCGCCGCCTTCTGCTTAGTCGCCATGTGATTAACTCAAATGTGTCCCTCTATTTAAGACAGAGTTTAGGACAGAGCCCGACACTAACTCTACCATACATTTATTACAACTCTAAGTCCTAATTAGTAACTGACTTTGTACATATATTCAACACAAACTCTAACATACCCAAACTATCTTTGCAGTGGTATTGGCAAGTCGTTGTACTCAGCCTCTGTGCTATAGTAGTGGGCTAGTACTTTGTTTGCGAGAACTCGAACAAAGATTCCCACCCAGAAAGACTGCAAATTCTTCACGAGAAAGCAAGTTTAGAGGTCTGAATAACGCAGAAAATTTGCCACAGGGAGGGGAAATTCTTCGTGCATGCATGGCACTTTCAAAGCTAGTTAGCCGCCTGCACCAGCCGACGGAATTAACATGGTAGTCTGAGCACATGCTTGGAAAAGCAGCCTTGCTATCACTCTCATGCATACAGTTCATGTTAAATACGGCTCTGGGATGATCATTGCATTGGCTCCAGGATAGGCAAAGCCGAGTTTCTCCATATGTAGATCGAATCACAGATATCTTATCTGTGATGGTTCATAAAGGCTATATCTCTAACAGTGGAATGGATTGATAGAGACAATTGGTTGATGATGAAAAGCACCCATCCATATCCGATAGTGATGCGGTTATCTCCAGCAGTTCATAACCATGATTGTGATGATGTATGGTCACTAAGCCGCCAAGGATGTTGATCTGCATCTGATTATTGAAGAAGATAACAATAGTCTCTCAAGTATATTTCTGGAGCATTCCAATGTTTCGCTATTTTAATATTTTTTTATATTTTATTGAGTTGTATGTACAAACCAGTTGAACCCAAAAGCTTAAACTGATCGAGAAAGTGAGCAATTCACTTTATATTCCAACGCACTCACGCAAGGCCCTCTTAAATCTCAAACGTGGAATAGAAAAAATGGATGCAATTTTATAGGGATACCATTTGTATTATAAAATAGGTGGTGGCTCTATGAAGAAGATAATGTTTGCCAAATATGTTCTCTGTTATATTGTGGTTTATTGTTTGTTTGCCATCATTTTTGTTCTCTATGCGATTCCGGTCTTTGACCATGCATAGTCATATGGTATTTCACACAATTCATGTCCAATTCAAAAGCTGCTCCGCTTACAATGGGACATCAGAGTATAGCAGTTGGATATTCCAAAACATACACATACTCATCTTTATATAGCACTGTACATCCAAATTGGCCTTATAATTTATTATTTTGTGCTTTTTAAAAAGAGTAAATTCAGAATACCCCATGTTATATGGTTGAAGTTTTAGAAAAAACCATGGATATTACACATAACACTAGGTATTATGATCAAGGTTTCACAAAACCCCACACCTATACATATTGAGCATGCACTCACTTACAATTTTTATCTTATATAGGTGGTTAGTTTAATCCTTCCCTATTTGAAATAATATTGTTTCAGATATGCTAAATTTACTTGAGATCTGAATAAAGTATGGTTTTATGAAGCTCTTAGACCATAAAACCCTACAATTATGTGGCACAAGTTATAATACCCATAGTTTTCTATAATTTTGATCACAAAACATTGTGTTCTATGAAAATTACTCTTTCAAAATTCTTGTCCTTTTCTTATACTGATATGATTCTTTTGTACTATACTTATCCACTGCATGGTCAAGCATTTTATATTAGGACTTTATATCAAGGAAAACACTACTAATTAAGACTGTGAAAGAACTACTGAGCCACGATAGGCACAGCCTTGAGAGGGACAGCACACATGTTGGAGGTACACTCAAACACGCGCAACAGTGTTGCCAACATGCATGAACAGCACAACAAGCTCTGCCAACGGCAAGCCCGGGCACAGCCTCCTACGCCTGTCCTGAATGGGGTGTACTTGAACTCCTTTCCTCGTAAAGTCCAACTGATGATGATCTATCCTGTGCAAGAACCGCTTTGGCATGAACACAGGTGCACGGCAAGAGCACTAGCCGACGTGTGCGAGACAGACAGGCCGTGGCCCGTGGGTCTTGGGTGGAGACACAACACAGCTCGCATGGGTCCAAGACGTTCAGAGGTCGGACGCTAGGCGAAGGAGTGTGTTTTTTGTTGCTGATGACGGTATGACTGTGGAGTTGGTTTTCAACTCGGAGTCGTGACTTGCATGGAGATCCTTTCAAATTCTTTAATCTTTTTATATTTTCCTTTGAGTAATCCAAAATTTTCTTGCTTAACTCTTAATTTTGTTTGTGCTGTAAAATTTAACTAACTTCTTTTGGGCCAAAACCAAACCCTAACCCCTCTCAGGCCCAACTGATCAGGCCGCCACCAAGCCAACAGCTGGCCGGCCAGCCAGCAAGGGAGGCGGTCTAGCCATGCTACTCCCCTCCTCTCAGCCATGGGCTAGCGCCCAGCAGGCCGGGCCAGGTAGCGGCCCAACCATTGCCAAGCCAGCCAACGAGCCGAGCCAAGGGAGGACCTTGCCGCCGAGTCCCGTCCCCACCTGGCCTCGTTGCCGAGCCGAACGAATGCTTGACCAACCCCACCGCCGGCGAAGCTCGACACCACCCGTCGCTACTCCACCATGCCTCGCCATTGCCGGTATTCGCCGAGCCAAGAGCAAACCCTCGGCAGCGAGCCACCCGCCCAGCACCGTGCGCCGCCGCTCAACCACTCCTTCAATGTGCCACTCCCCACCAGCTCCTCCTGTGCACCATGCCGCTAGACAAGGTCCGTGACGCCTACACGCCGATGCGCGGCTCCAGGAACGGGTGCCTTGGACGGCTCGGCAACAACGTGAGGACACCCGCGTCGCTCCCCTTTCCCCTGTCCCACTCATGCGCTTACGTCACTACGGTCAACCACACGGGGCGCAATGATTGTGCCTGTGGCCTGGCCTTGCTGTCACGCCTATCCGCCCTTGCTAAGCGCCCTGCCCGTCGGAGGAGGGGATGAACCCCTCTTTGCCTATCCCGTGCTCCTGCTCTCTCTCTCTTCATCCTCCAGCGTCACCGCCATGACCGTGAGATGCGCGTCCGAACCAGGTCGCGAGAACCCCGAGCAGAGGACATCACCTTAATGGCGCGAAGACTTGGGAGCCTCGCCCCGCAGCTCTTCACGGTGAGAGCACCTGCCCCGCCACCCAACCTCCTTTCCTCCTTCGCTCGCCACACTCATCGGTTTTCACCCACGCCAGCTCGCCACCCGCGCCGTGCCATCATCGCGAGACGAAGATGAACTTGAGCTCCGACCAGGCCCAAAGCAGGAGAGGACCCGAGACCCAGGAACGGGCCGCGCGCTGAGGACGAATAGAGCGTGAACCTCACTGCCTTACCGCCGCCGGACACAGGACGAATAGCGAGCCCGACCTCCACCAAACGAAACCTCGCCGCTTGTAGCTTGTCCCTGTGGCCGCCTCAGTGTGCCGCTTTCCGGCTGCCACACCGGTGAGAAACTGACACCGACCGCTGTCTGCTCTCCCCATCGCTTGCCTATGATGAGCCAAGGCCACTGCCACGGCGCCGCCACTTTAGCTACCCGCCCGTTGTTCATGCACGCGCGCGCATGTGAACAAACACTTGAGACACGCTCTCTGTTCGATTCCGTCGCGACCATGAATGACATCGCGCCGCCTCCGTTGGGACTCCGGTCCCGCCCTCTCGCCTAGAGGTAGCTTGGACCCCCTCTAGTGATCCCCGGTCCCCGTGCCATCAATTGTACCCTGCCGCCGGTGCCATCGCTGCGCCGCTGCGCCAAAGGGAAGCCCTCCGTAGCTCCAGCCATAGAGGAGCTGTATCCACTGGCCAAGCGGGGAAAACCTTCCTCTACCAACGGTGAAGCTTCCCCAGGGGCCAACTGCCGGCCGCCACGCTTCAGGCTGGCGAATTTCACGATGGAATTGAGCTCCGCTCCCCCGCGCTAGCCGTAGCCTGGCAGCTCCCCTCCTCGCGACCTTAGTGGCCCAATGCCAGTAGTAAGCGGTCTCTAGTGGTCCTCCAGAGGCCAGGGCGCCGCCACGCCCCATGCCATCGACCAGCCGCCGCCTTGCCGGTGTGCCTAGCCCTGATCACCCTGCACCACCACAACTTGGCCGCTACGCTTCTTCGCACCTTTGCAGCTCGCGCGCCGCCGCCTAGACACAGTGAGGTCCCTACTACATACCTCCCCTGCTGGCCGCCCTGGTCCCGGCCACAGCACATCGTGCAAGCCGCTTTGGGCCGGCGACGCGTTGGCAAGAGAGAAGAGAGCGAGAGAGGGGAAAGCAAAACTACATGTGGGCCCATGTTTATTGAAGTTAATCACCGTGGTTGCACTAATACATGTAATTACCGAACTGACATGTGGGCTATACCCAATTAAGAAAAATTATTTAAAAGCATCTCAAAATATGTATCACTGACAGATGGGCCTTTACCTACTTAAAAACCTATTTAAAATTGGTTAATGGCTCTGTGAGACTGATATGTGGGCCCCGGGCCTAAACGGGCCACCTGGACCGGTCAAGCTTTGACTAGGGCCCACATGTCATAGACTCAAGGTTTTCCTTTTGAAAAATAATGTTTTACAAAATTAAAAGGTCCTAGACCCACCTGTCAGTGAAACCAAGACTTTTTATCTTAAGATAAAATAAATTCTGGGGCAAATTGAGAAAATGGCTGCACAATGGGATTTTGCAATTAATTTGATTTATTTCAAATTTGAATCTTTAAACAGCCATAACTCTCTCTCATTTAAATCATTGGGATGAAACTTTCACCAAAAATTCTTCTAAAATCAAGATCTATCTAATGGCACTGGTTTTATTTTTTTTAGGATTTAGGGATTATTATATTAGGTTGTCGAAGTGTAGATTAATTAGGTTTTCGATAAACAAGGTACGTTCGCAAGAGGACGAGTTCGTAGCAGGTCGAGGAGAACCCTTGATTGAGCAAGGCAAGTCATACGCCTCCTCATGATCATTTGATCCTATATTGCGAAATGTTTGATTGCAAGTAAACAGCATGGCTATATTTTAAATTACGTACCTAACTTTTTGTAAGCCATTCCTTGTTTTGATTACCTGTACCTTGAACTGCCGTATTATGTTTATCCTTAGTCAATTAATGACAATTGCTTAGCCATGCTTTATTAGGTGGGTATACATGATGCTAATGCTGTGATCATGGATAAGAAGAGATGATTACTCGGGTCGGTGATTACCAATCAGTGGGTGAGACATCAACGCCACTCCGCGTAACACACCTAAAAAAATTGCAAAAAACAAAAGCTTAATGAAACAAAACTGATTTTCGACTAGGGCGGCACGATTCAATTGGGTGGTTCTATGAAATGTTAGCGCCGACCCTAGTCAGTTAAAGACCGAGTCAAGAAGCTATGCGAGAAATAAAACAGAGTAAGACTGCATTTCTTATATGGGCATAGACCTGGTGGACTAGGTTACCGGTGGGGCAGCACCCCAGACAAGTCATGACCAGTTCTGATCACGAGGGGGGATTGTTTAGTGGAGAAAGAGGATTCGTGTTTGGATAATGACATGTCAACTAAAAATAAACCATTGCTTCCCTTACCTTGAAACCTCTGTGTCCAGGCTCCTCTCACCACTAGTAAGGTGATAGGAGTGCTAAGTTGTGCATGAGGAACATAGCCCTTAGAGCGGTGCCACAATACGTGGGAATCTAAAAACCGGGCCGTGACAAGGCTCATATGTTGGGTACGTTATGGCGATTGCGGTAAAGCTACATCCACTGTAGTGTGAGTAAAAATAATCTATTTGGATAGCCACTCACGGTTGAAGAGCACTGGGACTATATACTACTCTTGACTAGCCTTAGAAGTTTTAAACTTGCTTAGACTAGTTTGGTAATTATATCTGGACTCTCCGAGATGCGGAAGGCGTCATGATTCGGGGAAATGTGATAAATGGATGCCAAGAGTAAGCCGAACCAGGGAAGCTAGGAGGAGGATTAGCTCTCTCGTTGTTAACAACTTAAACAAAACATTTGATTTCAGTTCAAAACTGCTAGGTCTAAGTTTGTATACTGTTTTGTGAAAGATGCTTTCTGCGAATGAACCATGCCATCCTGGAACCCGATACTGCACTAATGCATCTTGTAGTGGTGGCTTGCGAGTATGTTTGTATTCACCGTTGCTAATCCCCCTTTTTAGAGGTAGCGACAAGGATGACCGTATGAGTGTGTTCCATTGGAGGAGGACGAACCTAAGGAGGCGCCTTAGGGTTGGGATACCTAGTCGTTGTGTGTGGAGTTGCACCACTACATGTTTTACTTCTGCTTCGCCTTCATAAGCTTAGTCTTTTGGGAGTTCTGCATGTATCTGACCATGCTCAGTCTATTTGGGTGTCCCACTCGGGGCAACCCTTGTAATATAAGACCTAACGATGCAAGCACTGTTTGTACCAGCTATGTTAATTGTGTGTGTACCAAACTATGTTCCAGGAATTTGGTATTGTAAACACAAGGGGTTTTCTGGTGTTCAAAAACCAAGGGCCGACATGAATCAACAGCAAGAAATAATTGGGAACCAAGGGCTTACGCGTTCACTACAAAGGCGCCTAAAGTAAATTGATCGGAGAAGGGACAACGGATTAGGCAGAGGTGTGCAGAAATGCGTGGAAATTAGGCTCAAGATAGGCAGCTCGACAAGTCGTGGGTGGCGATGCGGGTGCCTGGCTAGTCGTGGGTGGCGACGCGGGTGCTTGGCGGCAGTCAAAGTATCAAAGCTGGCATGGATGCGCAAGCAGGCGGCTTGCAGTTGGTCTGGCCGTAGTCAGGTACTATTTAGACCAGCCAGGAGGGTTGGTTTTAATGAGGACAGATCAAATTTGACTGGGGCAACAGCCGGTTAATTTGATTATCGTCGATGGCAGCAGCGATGGCTTCCAAATTTGAGGTGTGAAGTTCGATTGGCACCGGAAAGTTTTTTCTCTGCAGACGAGGGTGAAGAATCTGTTGGCGTAACATGGAATATCCAAGGCTCTCAATGAGATGGAGCCAAGGAATATCGATGATGACAAGTGGGAGGAAATCAAGGCGCAGACAGTTGTGACGATAAGCTTGTATCTCTTGGATTTAGTGATGTACCATGTCATGGAGGAAGATTCACTGAAGATTCTTCTGAGCTCACTTCCACCATCTTGTGAGCATGTGGTTACTGCTTTGACGTATGGCAAGGATACTATCAAGACTTAGGAGATAATTTTGGCGTTGCTTGCGTGGGATTTGAGAAGGTGAAAGACTAACAATGCAACGGAGGCTTCTCATAGTGAAGGTTTGCTTGTCAGGGCAAAGCATGACAAGGAGACGGGGTCATCAAAGAGCAAGGGGAAGATAGTGGTACGGTGCTTTAAGTGTAATGACATTGGGCATATTAAGCGGGATTGCCTATTACTAAAGAAGAGAGGAAGTGCAAGTGCAAGTTTAGCAGCGTATAGTGATGACTCAGATAGCAACAGTCATGAGCTACTCACAATTTCTAATGAGAAGTCTGGTGAAGCGTGGATATTGGACTCGGCTAGTTCCTATCATGTGACATTGAAGTAGGAGTGTTTCTCTTCATACAAATCTAGTGAGATTGGTGTTGTTCACTTGGGTGATGATATGAGTTACTGTGTTGTTGGAGTGGTGACGTCAAGTTTAAGATATATGATAGCAACAAGATGCTACTTTAGGATGTAAAATATGTGCCTGGACTAAGGACGAGTTTAATTTCCCTTGGGAGCCTACATGAGAAAAGACAGTTTTATCAGGGTGATCCTGATGGAAAGACCATGAACATCATGAAGGATGGAAAGACTGTTATGACTGGTGAGAGGACGAGCTCATGTTTGCCAAGTTACAAGGGAGTGTTATTGCAAGTGAAGTCATCGAAGATGGGTCTATTGGTGTTGCAGTGTACATTCCTGATGGCAGTAAGCTGGGCGTAGGCTTGTCGGGCAGCTCGGCGTGAGCAGAGAAGTAAACAACTCAAGTTTGGGTACACGGAGGTTTGCAAATAGAGCAAATTCATGTTGGTATGGGCATATTAGCCAATGTGGAGTTTGTTAGAGCTTGTGTTGAATATATGTACAAAGTCGGTACAAGACTTGAATATAATAGGTGTTAGGATAGTAGTAGAGTAGGACTCTTATCCTAGGCTCTCTCTTAAATAGAGGGGCACACCAGTTGTAACCGCATGATGATAGTAGGACTGGATGGTCTAGCCGGTTGATGGCCGTGGATACCCAGATACACTATAATTATACTAGATCAGAGAGGAGCGTCCGTCATCAGTGCCCTAGGAATGTAGGCTTTGGCTGAACCTTGTTAACAAATATCGTGTCTCGGTATCATTATCAAGTTTGGGTCTTCAACGGTGTGGTTCCACGTTTGGCTACCGATATCAATTTCGGTGCCGGTTTTATAACAGAAAAGGTGGATCTAGCCACCGGAATAGAGAAAGAAGGTAGACGGTAGGCATGTTGCAATCTATTATTTTGTCTTGCTTTACTTTGGTGTATTCGAGTGTTTCATCATTTTTTGATGGAATATTGCACATGGTGCGTACCGTGTTTCTTCGATGTTGCATATAGCAGTGCCTTGGTGTTGCAATCAGCTTTTTCTTAATGTTGCATCATTTTAAAATAAGTGATGAAACATTTTTCACTGAGTGATTAAACATCTGAAACATTTTTTTGAAACTTTTTTACCGAGTGATGAAACATTGAAACATTTCTAGATATGGAATTCAATACCATTTGATATTTACAAATATCGGACGTACGGGCCCTAGTTGCCTCTTTTATTATTGTGTGCTTTCTTAAGATCCATGTCCTTTCCTTAAACTGATATGTTTATTTTGTATCACACTTATTCACTACAATGGTCAAGCTTTTTATATTAGGATTATTTAAGGAAAACACCACTCCCTCCATCCACAAATATAGACTTTTTTTATAAATTAAGGATAAATGAAAAAAAGACTGTGATGCCCTTATTAAATGAGGAATGATTTAGGATAAGATGGAAAGAAAACTAAATAAGAAGGGTTGGTAGAAGAAGTAATACTCATAAATCCTTATATTTATGGATAAATTTTAAATAATAGAAATATTTATATTTGTGACCGGAGAGGGCACTAATAAAGGGCTGAACTAGTTGGCCACAATAGGCACAGCCTCGAGAGGGAAAGCACGCATGTTGGAGGTGCTAAACATCTCAGTCATGTCCAGCTCCTCGGCCGACATGCCATCGGGAAGCCGCCACTCGAACGCGCGCAACAGTGATGCCAACATGAACGGCACGACGCGCTCCGCCAACGGCAACCCGGGGCACAGCCTCCTGCCTGTCCCGAACGGGGTGTACTCCAACTCCTTTCCTCGCAAGTCCCACCGATGATCATCTGTCCTGTTCAAGAATCTCTCCGGCATGAACTCGCCGGGCCTCTCCCACACCTCCGTGTCGCGCATTATGGACCACACGTTGAAGAGCACCGTCGAGCCCCTCGGCACGGCGTAGCCGCCGACCTCCACGCCGTCCTCCGCCGCCAGGTGCGGCAGCAGCAGCGGGCCGACGGGATGCAGCCGCATCGCCTCCCTCCACGCCGCCTGGAGGTACGGCAGCCGCGCCGCGTCGTCCTCGTCGATGGCTTCTTGGCCGCCGAGGATGTCGTTCATCTCGGCACGCACCTTGGCCATGGCGCTCGGGTTGCGGAGAAGCTCGGCCATGGCCCACACCACGCTTACCGTCATCGTGTCGCTCCCGGCCACGAACACCTCGAACAGCATGATGGTCACGGTGTCACGGGCGATCTTGCCGGCGGAGACGAGGTCGAGGAGCGAGTCGAGGTAGTCGCCGTGATTCTCCTTGTCCACGGCTAAACGGCGGTCGATTATGCCGTCCAAGATGTGGAAGACTCTCTCGAAGCGCCTCGCCGTCGCGCGGCGCATGCCCTGCAGGTCCAGCCGCCGGAGGAGAGGGACCAAGTCGGAGATGTTCGGCATCGTGACCTTCTCGACGATTTCGTGCAACAGCTCAGGTAAGCCGCCATGCACCGGCTCAGCGCCCACGTCAACCACGTCGACGGAGAAGAAGGCGTTCGACAAGAGATTGAGCATGCCGCCGTACACCGTGTGCCCGACGTCCACCTCCGTGCCGGCGCGCCGGCGGAGGTAGTCGACGATGTCACGCACCTTGCGCTCGCGAATGGCGCGCACCGCGGCGAGGCCTCGGAGGGAGAAGACGTGCGCGGCGTGGATGCTCCGCATGGCCTTCCACCGCGGGTCGGAGCTCAGAAGAAATATCATGGACCGGTCGGAGAAGCCCACCGAGCGGAGGGCGTCGGGGATCGGGCGCGCGGCTAGACGGCGGTCGTGCTGGGTGAAGGCCTCCCTCGCGGCGTCGCGCGAGGAGACGACGACGGTGGTGGTGAGACCCAGCTTCAGCATCATGACGGGGCCGTGGCAGCGCGCCAGACTCGCCAGCTTGTGGTGGAGGACGCCGCCGCGGAGGTCAATTAGGTTGCCGATGAGCGGGAGAGGCGGCGGTCCGGGTGGCAGGCGAAGACCGGCGGCGGCGGAGCGCCGCCGGCCGATGGCGAGGAAGTAGAGGAGTGAGACGGCGAGCGCTGCCAATGGCAACCAGATGAGCTCGCTGCTGCTCTCCATTGATGCTATGATATGATGTTGTAATTGATCAATCGCTCAAATGATTCCTCTATACGTACCGATCGGTCTCCCAAACATTTAAAACTGGAGTCTTAATTAAAAAAAATGTGTCGTCAGAACAAGAGTCAGCAACATGTTGTATATCTATTCTGAGTCTCTGACCATGCATGCATATTGGATTGGGGGCTGCGAAAGGTATGTTCCAACTTACGAGTAGCATTTTTCTCTTTAATAAGGAATATGACTAGCTATATCCTGTGTGTACCTAAGCCCTACGACATGATGTAATATCCTCTGCTCGGACGCGCCGTTCCTCTTCTATCCTAAACGGGGTTTGCGATATCACCGATCCGGTCGATATATCTGAAATTCCTGCTTATTGGTGGGCCTCGATAAAACTTAATATCTGCCAAAAATTTTGGCTCTTTTTGAATTTGGCGCCAAAAAACTTAATATCTGTCAAAAATTTTGGATCTTTTTGAATTTGTTATATCATCTCATTTAAAGATTATACATTTGTTGTTCTTATACCGAATGGTCTGGATATGATTTCCTAAACAAATTGAGCCTTTTTTTATAAATTTCAACCGAATTTTTTTTTGCATATCACAGATATATCATAGTTGAAACCCTGATCCTAAATGCCGTCTCCACGGTCACCGGGGTCCTCCGCGCGGAGCAGCGCCGCTATGACGGCGGTTCCCTGAGCCATCGCTGCTGTCTCGTCGCCTCTCTTCACGCTCCGGTGTCGACGTCATCGGCACAACGGGACCGCAAGATGTGGTGCTAGGGAAGCATGGCGCCGCCAGATCTGGCAGCACGGAGAGCAGCCTCTCACCTGTGCCACCACAGTGCCTTCCCTGACCACCACCCCGCCTTCCTCTACTCCGTTGGTCGAACTCCAGATCCGACATGGTCACTGTCGGAGGCGGCGACAGCTAGGAGGACCACCATCGGTCTGAGGCGGGGATGGCGAGAAGGACCGCGCCTTGTTGCGGTGATGGCGGCGTGTTCGTCGTCCGTGAGCACACCGTCTTCCGCCCGTCGTCTACCACCTCCTCCCAGTGTTCGCTGGATTGGCACACAAGAGGGAGCAACTCCTGCTTCGGCGCAGCTGCCGCTCTGCTGCTGGAGGCGGCCTAGACTCTAGATCCGGCGGGGGTCGCGGTTGGATATGGGCTTCACCACCACCGGCAAGGCTTCTCCACCAATTGTGGTCGCCGACACTGCTCTCCCTATCTACCTGCTCTCTCCTCGTCGGAGAAAATCGACGAGGACGGCTGCTAAGCTCCCTGGCCCGTCGTCCACATCCACACGCTGCTCGGCATCTCCAGGCCTAGAGAGATATGTGTTTAGCCTTTTGTAATGTTTTTATTTTCAGGGTGCTTGAATGTGTAAATTTTTTATTCTGGGATAGTGGGATGTGTGTAAACTCCTGCATTAGTGCAGCGTCGTGATAAAATCATGAAAAAAAATTACCCATCGGAATATTATCATTGTGTAAAAAAAATTACTCTCGTTTTTTTTCTTGGTACGTCAGAGTAAATAAGTTACTCTAATAGAAATTAATCGTATTTTAATAATTTACTAAGACAATGAATCGCAACTCTTCCGGATGAGAAGGTCGATATTTATTTATTGACACGGTTTATACATTTCTGGATAAAAAATTTTGTAATTTAATTATTGGGGGAGAGGCGGGAGCCAAAAAAACTAGAGCATGCTAGGGAATCAGAAAACCGAACAAGAGAAGCGCTCGGTGGTGATGGAAAAAAAAGGAGAAAACCGGTAGAGGGGTAGCTCTGCGAGGCGCGTTGTATATTATAACCCGTTTCACGTGTAGTATAGCGCGACCATAAATAAACTTAGTACAGTTATAAAATTAATACTACTTCTTTCTTAAAATATAAGACGTTTCGGGGTTAGACACGTGTATTAAAGAAGTAGTTGGAATTAAATAAGGGAAGATTATGATTGATTGTAAAAAAAAAAGTAGCTGGAGAAGTTAAAAGGTAGAAGATTGTGATTGGTTAAGAAGAGAATGTAGGTGGAGAAGTAAATAAATTTTGGAATTAATTTAGAATGCTAGAAGTTACTGTATTTTTAAGTATGGATGGATTAAAATGCCATTTCAACTTGTACGTTTTTTTCTTAACAAATGCAGGAGATCCGTGTTGCTGCTCTAATTATGAATATGACTTCTTTATTTACGTGGCTAAAAAAAGTTGGAGAAGTGAATATATTGTTTTGAAAAAATATCTTTACCTATTGCAACGTACAGTTATTTTACTAATAAAAATAACAATTAATTAAGCTTTTTTCTCTATTTCAAAATATACGACTATTTTTTTGGCTATTTTTTGTGGGATTAAACACCAAGATAAAATTGAATGGGAAAAGTGGTGACGCAGTTGATGCTGTGGAGTGTGAATGTTGTTGACGCTGCTGCTGTCGGCTGTCGTCGCCGGAATCAAGGGACCGCACGACGGACTCTAACACGATGGGCGCAGCGGCGAGGCATGCCAGGCTTTTTTAACTTACTAGCGTCGAAGGTGCGGTTCGCGCGCCCTATCAGCCCATCTGCAATTAGGACAACAAATAAGCACATCTTCCCGTTGGGAAGACTTTTTGTATTAATCTAAATTTATAATATATAATTAGTTTGTGAACAGTATTTACATATCAAAATGTAGAATTAATAGACAACATGACTTGCATGTTAGTACATGTTGTGGTACAGATGGATAAAAAAGTGCTTCTTTGGATGTGCTTGCGTCAATTCCTCAGGCCAGAGCACGATCAAAACCATTGGTTTGAAAGCTTTTCTGGAAAGCATAAATTAAGTATATGGTTCTTCAGAATGAATTGACATTGTAATGATCATTGTTGCTGTCTTTCTTCAAGGAGTTCGGAATTCTGCCTGTTGATGTACAAATGTTCACATTTGCCATCTTAACCTGGAAAGCAAGAAAAAAGAACATGGCTCATGCTAACAACCGAAACTGACGGTTTGTAATTGCATTGCATATGTATGTTAATCATATGTATAAATGTGCACAACCAGGCTACCGATCATATGTGTACTAAGGAAATGTAGGGATTTTTATTTATCGTAAGTTGTTTCACCATTTGAGTGATGGAACTATAAAAAGCATATAATGAAGAAATGGAAATCAACACCCAAGTATTAAGCACCTGATCGGCATCACAATCTAAGATTTTCATGATCCTACATGAGCACATCCCAATAAATGTGGAAGAATCGCTGTTGCATGAGGCCTGGGATATCGTACCTAAATACCTCAACATTCCATGATGCAAAAACAGTGGGAACATGAACGTAATCAATATGTCAGCTTGGCAGTGAGTGAAATCAGTGTGGCATTCATATGAATAAAGATATCCTATCAAGTGCAAAATAATGGATAGTCAAACATTACTACTAAACAAATGTTGAGATGCTAACCTTTTGGTCGGTCCGGACGCTCCTAAAGAACCAGCCAAGACCTTGATGTACAAAGACCTCCAATAAGAAATAAACAAAAAATATGTTCCATAACAAAGTAGTGTCACCATGCAAAATCGGTCGGACAAGGAAAAACATTTACAATCGGAAAACCAGCTGAGAAATGCTTTAGAAGTTGGGGGTGAATCACAGTTCAGATGGGAAGAACTCAGATAAGGTATCAGGTCAAGCAAATTAGCATCAACAGAGAAAAATCTTACTACCAAATTAGTAGATGATACAGATGTCTATACTACCCTTTAAAACATAAATGTATATATGGAGGCTAATATTTCACGTCTAATATATGGCATTTTAGTTACAACTGAACATTATCTATTAGAACAAAAGAATCCAAAAAAACGAGATGCTGCAAAGTTTATACTCTCGATACACTTTTATTAATATATACTTGGTAATAGGTGTTTGATTCTACAAATACGGACTGACTACCTATTAAGTCACTAAAAGAGCATAACTGTTCATCCCCATGCTATCTGAAGTTTGAATGGCAACTTGGGAAGGTGAAAAAGGTAAATGAATTGTTTATGGCATAGAAGCACCTCAGGCATTGTGTAGCATGACAACATCTCATGTCAGTAATCACATTAAGCTCCCTATTGGCAAGATAATAGATCCTTTGAAGCATGAAAAATGTCCGATCGAACCACTGCAAACAGTGCTACAATTATTATTCTTGTAAGGCCATTTGTTTTTAGTCCAATATACTTCTAGCTTGTGCTTTCAATTTACGGTATTACAAAGGTTTCACAAAGTCGGTACCTATCACACCCTGAATTTTTTCCTCAATTAGAGCCACACAAAATATATTAGAGAAGAAGCCTCAAAGAAATTATTTTAAAAGACCAAGGGAATTAATTAAATAAGTAAAATATGAAATAATAAATTATCTGGGCTAAGAATATTTTTCCTATATTCTCCTTGCCAAAATACACTAACAGGATTTTACTGAAATTTTTAGAGCACTGGAGACATTTTTAATAAATCAAAACAAATTATCGGAATTGAAATCCTTCTGGAAATTCTCTTTTTCCTTTTTCCTTCCTTCCTTTTCTCTTTTCCTTCTTTCTTCTCGCTGGGTTGCGGCCCAGTGCTGTTCCTCGGCCTGCCGCAGCCCACGTTGCCCCGTGCCTCTCACCACTCCTCCTCACTGACTGGCCTGGCCCGGCTGCCAGCCGCGTCGCCTCGCCTGTTGACATATGGGGCTGGGACCCACATGTCAGACCTATCTTCAACCTCTGGCCGAATCGGCCAGAGGGGATCGAGCCACCCCATCCGTCGGTTTTCGCCCGTCCCCCCTCCCCTGGCTCGGCCCTTGATTCAAACACCGCGGACTGAGTCCCCGCCGTTTCCCCCACCTTTTCCGCCCCTCTCGCCCACAATTGCAGACGAATCGTGTCCACTAGCCGCCGCGGCCGCCGCCCCACGTCCCCGAGAAAATTCGGCCAACTCGGCCACGAACTCCCGTAGCCGAGTACATATAAACCTTTCCCATGCCCCGTCCTCACTTTCCCCATAGTTGCCCCCGCCTGCCGAGTACCCTAACCTCCTCTATACCGAGCTCCAATCGTCGCCGCGCTCCGCCAACTCCAGTCGCACGTCGCCGCTGCTACAGCCGTCGCCGACTACCGCGCTTATGCTCGCTAGCTTCGCCGCACCTCACTACATCTTGTTCCGCCGTCGGTAGCCTCCGATTCCTGCCGGAACTCCATTCTCTCCGTCGCCTCGTTCGGTAAGCCTCTTCGCCGGCAGTCGGCCGCGGGTTTCCGTCGACCCACTCGGTCTTTTTCCCTCCTAACACGTTCTACACCTTCGCCATGTCCTCTCACACCTCGTTCGCGCCTTCGTTGTCGCTTTGAGCCACTGGAACGCCGTCGCCGTCGACATCCTGAACCTCGTTGCCACCAATCCTCTTTGCTCGCCGCCGCTCACCGCTTTCCGTCCGTCGCCGCACCTCGGTGAGCACTCGGACGCATTCCTCACCTCCTCTGCCGCTCACCGCTGCCCTCTGCCGCGCCGGATGGTCGCCAGCGGCAACCATCGGGCCACGCGCGCCGGCGGGGCTCATTCCCGATTTGGTTTGAGCCATCCGATCTGCCTCTGCAGATTGGGGCTGCTCGTGTACCTATGTCCGCGGTTGCCGCACACGCGTGGACTGCATCCACCGTGCGCCGTCCTTTCATGCGCCACTAACTCGTGGGTCTCGCCTGTCAGCGCCAGTTCCCCGTGGTCCGCTGACGCATTAAATCCTTGTTAATGCGCAATAAATCGGTTAGAAATTGTTTTTGCATATGAAAATCAATGTAAAACTTCTAAAATTCATATCTAATTCATACGAGCTCCGATTAATTCCATTCAAATTTCATTAAATCCAGAAAAATACCAAGAATCCATTAAAAATTCTTTCAGCCCATGTTTCAGTGTCTGCATGTACTATTTTTAATTATTTGTGCGTTGTTTGCTATAGAAACCGACGCCGTCGATCCTCCAGTTTACTACGAAGTCGTTACTGAATTCGCCGAGCCGGAGCATGGCAAGTCGCATCGTTTCCTCAATCATTTTGAACCCATTTATTGCAAATGATTTGTTTTAAATTAATAAACATGCATTATTTCATTATTTCATGTGGGAAGTGTGACCTATATAATTGTAAATTTAATTGCCATGACCTGTTTTTCTCCTGTATACCTTTGTAGCTGGGTAATAATATGACTAGAGAATATGATTAGGATGCTTAGCCATGCTTAGAGACTATTAGCTCACATGGGGATTTAAATACTTTAATTAACATTTATGGTTCGACTCAATGTCGGGAAATGGAACTTTGGATATAAACTACTAAAATTTGACTTGAATGGTGGGTTATGGGTGCATGATTTTGTGAGTCGTATCCATGGCAATTAAGGACCGTGTCGATGTTTTACACCGGCAATAAATATATGGGGCTACTCGGCGGATGGAAACTCGGTGGATTGCAAAGGAACACAGGGAGATTTTATACTGGTTCAGGCCCTCGATGTGAGGTAATACCCTACGTCCAGTTGTGGTGTTATTCCTTTGAGGATTTGCGGTGGTGATTCTGGTGAACCAACTCAACCTGCCCTCATGGGGCGCCCTGCCTCCCCTTATATACTGGGGGACAGGGTTACAAGGTAGGAGTCCCCATCGGATTACGACTAGGAGATCTCCCCTTAGAGATATAACATACCCGACTAGGACTGTATATTCCTTTCTATACAAGGCGAAGTCTGCCGAATCTAGCTATATCTCTAATTACAAGGCTAGGCCCATCCTCCATCCGAGTGGCCCATATGCTTGTCATGAGGTACCCGGGGCCCATGGCACCCACAGTAGCCCCTGAGACCTTCATAGTTGAGTCACAGCTGATGCCAAGTGCTCATCCTGCACGGTGAAGTCTTCCCGAGTGCATTGCTCCCGAGTGCTCTTTGTCTGAGTGCTGCTTCTCCCGAGTCCTGCTTCATGTCAGCTGGCAGCGAGGCTATGAAGGGCTCCATGTAGATGTAGGAATAGTGTGCGCCGAATAGGTGCACCTATTAGGTGTAGCCCCCGACTTTGTGCTTAATTGTGAAGACAATTAAACATAAAGTCAAAGATCTTTAACCTTGTAGTCTTTCCCGAGTAGATTACTACTGGTACATGAGACTCTTCGGTATCATGTCAACCGGAATATAATTTATAGTCTTGCCGAGTAGGAGGCTACTCGTATATAGGACTCTTCGACTTCATGTCAGTCGGAATATGAGTTTATAGTCTTTTCCGAGTGGCGTCCCACTCAAAAGCTAGACTCTTCCGCATCATGTCAGCGGGAATAGATATAATAATGCTGCTCATGGCAACTGGTGGCCACGCATGTAGGCCGAGTACCACTGTATGAAAAATAAATCCATTACGTGGTTAGGTGTACTCGAGAGAGATACCTGCATCTCCAATTTTAATGAAGACCAGCTTGTGATCCTTGTAAGGATGTATCCTCGAGACCTGGTGGATAAAACAGATACCCAAACATATATGTTTAGCAATAAGGCTCTCATGAAGCATATCTGTTTACCTCATCGGCTCCTGTTGGTAGCACCAGCGCTATAATTTCAACTCAGCCTGCGAGCGGCCCACATGGAGCATGCTACTGTAGGAACTCATATCTTGGTGGCTGCTACCAAATAAGCCGGCCTGAGCCGACCTATCCAGCATAGCTCTAGAGAAGTATCATCCATCGCATGTCAGGATGAGTTTTTTGGTGTTGGTAACCGCAATCAGCCAGAGAAATCCTTATTCGCAAGCCTTTCCGACTTACGTTCTGGATGCGAACTGGTTGCCACATAAGCCTGAGTGGGTATAATGCAGGATCTGCTTGCCCTCCTCAGGTGTGACGCAGTGCATGAGAACTCCGGATGCACTTTGACGATGTAAGTCTTCTCTGACTTGGGTAAAGCCGAACAAGGTACCCGAACCTTGCATTAGCAGAGGGTTCAGCTGGTGACCCTCACGGGGCATACCCTATCCAACAGAGTTATAGCCAAGCCAGGCACCCGAACCTTGCATTAGCATAGGATTCGGCTAGCGACCCTCATGGGGCGTACCCAACCTGACAGAACCGTGACCAAATAAGGTACCCGAACCTAGCATTAGCGTAGGATTCGGCTGGCGACCCTCATGGGGCGTACCCTACTTAGCCGAGTGGTTTACAGCCCCGACTGGCGCCGGGGGCCGATGGTTAGCTCGCATGGAGCGTAGTCGGGGAAGATGGCGTCCCGACTGGCGCAAGTACTCGGTGAGTAGCCCTCATGGAGCATCCCGAGTGTATTTTGACAGACTTGTCCAGCCCCCGAGCGTAGGAGATGGGCTCGCAGCCCTGAGTTCCTGTCACGCATATCCGGAGCTGGGCCTGCAATATAAAGATATCGGATGAGTAGCATCTGATGATGAAAATAATCACCCGAATAAAATGTATTTTACAATATATGTAAACTCACGTTCTTCCTCTTATTGATATTAATTTCCCCTAGTAGTTAATCCCTTACGTTTAAGCACTCTGCCCGACTAGTCATAGCCCCCTAGCGTCGGGAGTTGGCTCATGGCTCTTTCCCAGACACGCGTTTTGGGTGACTTGAGTTCGTCTTTCATGGAGCAAAGTTTCACGGATTAGGATTTATGCTACTTGAGTACTTTTGTAATCATTTAAGAGCAAAAACAGAGAAGAGTGCAGCTTGTGCACCTATTAGGTGTAAGCGGCATTGGCAAGGCCGAGTGAAGAAATATTTATCAGGAAGCGACTTAGCTGTTCGGTATTTCGGAGTGGGGATGCCATCCTTGCGTTTGAGCTTGTGAGCCCCCGAGCATGTCACTTGTTGTCCTGATAATCTTCAGTTGTAGGAAGTCGAAGACGATTGTGACCGACTGCCACAATGAGGCCGTCCGACTTGCGTTTGCGATTCCCAGCTTTAGTCGGGACCGCGTCGTTGGTGTCGTCCCGCTTCTTCTGTCAGGGTGACATGTTGTCGTCGAGGGCCTCGGCAACAGCATGGGCCGAGTCGGCGTACTTGTTTGCCATGTCGAATAGGGCCTTGACAGAATTGGGAGGCTTCCGCGTGAATTTGTCGATGAACGAGGTGTCTTTGACTCCTTTTCGAAAGGCGGCGATGACGACCTCATCCTTGATCTTCGGGATTGAGTTCCTCTTCTCAGAAAACCTCTTGATGAAGTCACGAAGAGACTCGTTCTTCCTTTGGCGCAACTGATATAGGTCGTACTCGGAAGATGGCCTCTCGTATGTTCCCTGGAAGTTGGTGATGAATCGTTCCCGGAGTTCTCCCCAAGAGCCGATTGATCGCTTTGGGAGTCCTGTTAGCCATGTCCTCGCTGAGTCGGCTAAAGCGACTGGGAGGTAGTTAGCCATGACTTTGTGATTTCCTCCAGCTGCTCGGATCACCAGAGTGTAGACCGTGAGCCAGGACTCGGGATTGGTCTTGCCGTTGTATTTGTCGATGCCTGTAGGTTTAAAACCCGGCGGCCAGTCGACCTGTTGTAGCTCCTGGGTGAAGGCTGGTATGCCTCCGTCTTCATGTGGACTCCGACCCCGACTACGGCGGCGAAACCGCTCGTGGTGGAGGCCGAAATGCTCGTTCTCGTCTTCCAGTTGGCGTTGCTCGTCTTCTTCTCGTTCGCGGCGCCGAGCATTGGTGTCCTGCCGAAGATCACGCCATAGTTGGCCTCGGAGATCCCTGTTGTCCCGACGGTCACTTCGACGTTGCCGGTTGTTGTTTGGGTTGCCGAGTGACGTTTGGCGTGACTCCGTGTGCAGCCGACTAGAGCCGGCCACTCGGCGTCGCTTTGAGGTAGACGAGACTGCCATTGGGGATGCCGACCGGTTGGTCGGTATGAGGGTATCTCCCGACTGTTGGTGCTGCTGACATGCAGCAGCGGTAAGCATGGCTTTTATCCTTGCGATCGTCGGGGTGGCCTGATGATCAGGCCCAAGCTGGACTGTGTCCAGTAGGGTTGCAGCGGCCACGATGTTCTGTTGGGGAGTAACGAAGACATCGTGGTCGCCGACTCGGGTTTGGAGGATTTGCTGCTGAGCGGTTTGCTCAGCCCTGCGTAGATCGTCGTTGCGGGCGTGCAGGCGTCTTGCTTCTTCCTCCTGTTGTTCTCGCAGTCGGCGGGCCTCCTCCTCTTGCTGTTCGCGTAGTCGGCGTGATTCCTGAGTAGGAGTAGAGCCTTTGGATGCCATGAAGATTTCTCGTGGCGGAGAGAAGCTTGCCGAGCTGCTGTCCGACTTAGAGTCGTAGTCCGACTGGAAGTCAGAGTCCGACTTCGAGTCGAAGTCGGGATGGTTGATGGGGATGGGTGTAACTCCGACCTCCCTAGATCCGATCTCGAGCGGCTCGGAGCCGTATCCGAGTCGAACTCCAGGGGATCGGGTTTGCCGCGTCGGATGTAGATTGTAGATATCCGCGGCGTCGCCGAGTCCGAACGGGAAGTTGACGATCTCTTCCCTTCTCGGCCCGATCTCGGCCGGCTCAGAACCGAGTCCGAGTCGAACACTGGAAGGAAGAGTTGTCCCTAGACTCGGGCGTATTGGAGATCGCCGCAGCATGTCGTCGAAGATTGCCGCAGCGTCGTGTGGGCCGACTGGCGCGGAGTCAGCTGGTTCCTCGGCCGGTTGGATCGGGTCCGTGTCGGCCTGGGTGAGATTGCCGATCTGGTCGGCGACGAAGTCGAGGCTTCCGAATGCGATTGTATCTCCGGGGGAGAGTTTGCCGCCGACGACTCCGGTTGCTGGATCCATCGAGCTTGTAGATGAAGAACTCGCCGGTCCCCTACCTGGCGCGCCAACTGTCGATGTTTTACACCGGCAATAAATATATGGGGCTACTCGGCGGATGGAAACTCGGTGGATTGCAAAGGAACACAGGGAGATTTTATACTGGTTTAGGCCCTCGATGTGAGGTAATACCCTACGTCCAGTTGTGGTGTTATTCCTTTGAGGATTTGCGGTGGTGATTCTGGTGAACCAACTCAACCTGCCCTCATGGGGCGCCCTGCCTCCCCTTATATACTGGGGGACAGGGTTACAAGGTAGGAGTCCCCATCGGATTACGACTAGGAGATCTCCCCTTAGAGATATAACATACCCGACTAGGACTGTATATTCCTTTCTATACAAGGCGAAGTCTGCCGAATCTAGCTATATCTCTAATTACAAGGCTAGGCCCATCCTCCATCCGAGTGGCCCATATGCTTGTCATGAGGTACCCGGGGCCCATGGCACCCACAGACCGGTTCACAGGAACCCCTTGAGCAAATACTCGTACTTTCCACAGGCCAGCGTGGGCAACAGCTGGGCTTGTAACGTTTCTTCTCCCTCTCCCAGGCACCGCTGGTGAGGATGGGCATGATGGAGTTGGGTCGGCCTGGGGTTGGGTTGATCAGCTTCCGGATCCATTGTGGCGCAAGGGGGTAGCCTGGCTGATGTGGGGTGTCCTGGTGGCAGGTGCAACCTCAGCGTGGTGTGGATGGTTTGGGAGAGGTTATGTGAATGGTCCTATCATAGCCTCTCACGGGGTATCGTGGTGATGCGCCGGCATACGAGGACGTGTGTGGGGCTGTGTCTTGTGGGTACAGTTGTACACCTCTGATCAGAGTAAATCTATTCGAATAGCCGCGCCCGCGGATATGGACGATTGGTCAAGACTCACCGTGATTAGTCTCATCTTTACTTAATCAACTTGGCTTAATGGAACTGGTATAGTTCAGATGGATGGTTGGGCCTAGTTAACGTGGTGTAACGTTAACCAGTGGAGGATTAACATTTTTACTGTTTGCCAACTACTACTGTTTGAAACTGCTTTTACGCAAATAAACCTCTAGCCTATCTTTGTCTCCTGCGCATTGTGCATCTTTGTAGGTGTGATTTGTTGAGTACTGTGGGTGGTAATCAGTCTTGCTCCTTTCCTCCCCCCTCTCAGTGATGGAGTACTTGTCCGACGAGGATCAGCAAGAGGACTAGGCTATCTCCGCCGTCAGGATGCCTATGGAATGGAAGCTTTCGCTTGACTAGTTGTATATAGACGTTATTTGTTTTTACCGCTGCATTCATGTAAGCCAATTTTATTCTGTTTGTAAGACGCACTTTGTATAGCAACTTGGTATTGTGTACCCTGGCTTTCCTGGATAGGGATTTAATACACAGGGATGTTCAGAATTCGGGTTACGAATTTCTGGACGTTATAAAGTTGGTATCAGGGCCGAACTTGATCATAGGATTAGCCAAATGGAAACCCTAAGAGCCCTCTGAAATTTTTATTTGCATATGCTTTTTGCACATTGAGTTATTTCGGGGAAAATTAAGAAATTGTTCTTGGATTGGGATAAAATCTTGAACTTTATTCGACTGAAATTTTCGAGTCAGGTCAAAGCTGGAGTAGAAATTTTATTCGTGGGTTATGGCAAGGGTGTGCAAATTTTGGGGAAAACATTGGTTATCGTGGTTATGTACGATTTTAAGCATATATAAAATATTTTTCCCTGCTTTGCCATTATTATTTAAAATTAATTTGCTATTGTATGGTTCTGTCATACTATTTTGTTGGATTCTCAATAAAGTTTATATGTAAAATTATTTCATGCATAAAATTGTTGTTTATTTCCAAATTATTTATTGTTCACTCTATTTGGATCTGAGCATACATTGATTCCTCCTCCTTGCCTTCTATAGATGGACAGTCTCCCCAACCAGCGCGGTGCAGACATGGGCGGATTTGTGGAGGAGCTTCGTATGATGAGTTTCACTTTGGGGTACAGCCACACCCCGGAGTATACCGCCGTGGAGCCCATGGAAGGTGAGTTCCCACACCGTGTTCGCTTGGAGCTGCCAAATGAACTATACCTCCTACCAGCTATAGAGGTCGAGGTCGGCGAGCGTAGCTACAATCACGCCTGCCAGAAGGTAGCTTTCCATCTGATTGGAGAGCTACACCGAAGGCACCACACTACCCTCCACACCACCGCCTACCACTACCTCCCCAGCCGGGCTCACTACCAGGTCTACAACACCTTCCAGCCGGCTGACAATGAGAACGACACTACCATCGTCCACATGAGGCGGGCAATGTTGGCCATGGACTATATGCACGCCAACTGGGTGCGTGCTGCTCACGACAGGGAGGATGCCAATAGGATGACCATTATCGGTCTCCAGAACCAGATCGACCGTCTGAAGAAGGACGTCGTGGAGTTGAAGGGATAGCCACCACCCGGTTGGGCAAGGATCCGTTTGACCCTGAGGAAGAGGACCCTTCCTCCGGTGCGTATTTAGTTGGCCCCCAGGAACGGGCCACACGCACCGCCACCAGCTCCAGCTCCAGCACCTGCGCCAACACCAACCGGTGGCATGATCAGCGCGTCATCGAGCGACGACAACTCTTAGGGAGGTACCAGCATCCACGGGGGCTTCACCTCCACCGACGACAGCAGCTCCCTCAGCGGATCCCACACCCGCAGCGAGACCAGTTCGTCGGCTCACAGTAGTGAGGACTACGTGAGCGGATCCAGGAGCCGCACCGACGACGAGGTGGGTGACGAGCAGGAGCCGGAGTACAACTCGGACGACCACAGGAGCCGTTCAGAGCACTAGGCGCGTCGTCCTTAGCTTTAACGTTTTTCTAGTTTGATTTCATGTTTAGTTGTAATGTTAGGATGTTTGCTTGGGGTAATTGGTGGTTCATACCGTTTGTTGTGGTATGGCCGCCTCAGTTAGGAGTTGAATTGCTTTTGTTATGTTTCTAACCTATGCACTTTAGTTAATTTAAGTCAGTCACTTAATTATCACTCATGTTTCTGAGCCATTTGTTTTCCTTCTTTCCTCCCATTTCCATCTTTCCCTTCAGATGGTGAACACCAGGAATGGTAATCGTGCTGCCAGCAATGCCAGCGCGACAAATCAACAGGATGGAGCGCCATAGTACAACGGGGCTCCCCAACACATGCCACCTCCTCTACCTAAGAACCCCACACTCGCCCAGGTTCTTGCCAACCAGAACCAGATGATGGCGATCATGATGCAACAGATGCAGCAGAACAACTTGCAACAGCAGCACCAACAACCTCACATCCTGGCCTTCGCCTCTCAGTCTAAATTGCCTGAGTTCTTGAGGGTCAGGCCACCCACTTTCTCCAGCACCACCAACCCCATGGACGCCAACGACTGGCTGTTGGCGATCGAGAAGAAGCTCAACCTCCTCCAATGCACCGACCAGGAAAAGGTTGCCTTCGCCATGCACCAGCTTCAGGGTCCCGCCTTAGCTTGGTGGGAAAACTTCCTTGTGACCCGCACCACCACAACGGAGGTCACTTGGGCTGAATTCAGCCACAACTATCAGAAATCTCAGATTCCGACCGACATTGTGGCACAAAAGAAGAGGGAATTTCGAGATTTGGTGCAGGGAAGCAAGACAGTCATGGAGTACCTCCATGACTTCAACCGCTTGGCGCGTTACGCGCCAGAGGACGTCCGCACTGATGCGGAGAGGCAGGAGAAGTTCCTGGAGGGACTAGACAATGAGCTGACCAACCAGCTTCTCTCCAGCGACTACCCTAACTTCGAGAAGCTAGTCGATAAAGCAATCCGCTAGGAAGATCAGCGCAACAAGATGGACCGCAAGCAGAAGGCGGCCCAATTCCGACCCCACCAGGGGTAGCACCAGAGGCCAAGAGTGATGCTGGGGCATCAGGGTGGACCTTTCACCATGATCGTCCGCCAGCAACGCTCGTTCCAACCAGGGCACTTTGGAGGCAGTAGCAACAACAGCGGGCAGCACAACCATCACCCCGCTCCATGCCCACCAATGGCACCAGCACCGCAAGGCCAACCACGGAAGGACAGCGGGGGCAAGACCCTCATCTGCTTCAACTGTAACAAGTCGGGCCACTTCGCCGACAAGTGCCCGAAACCGAAGCGAATGGGACTTAGGCTTGTAGCTCCCCAGAACCCCAACGCCAACCAGCAGGTGATAAAGGGGCGTGTTAACCACGTCTCCGTAGAAGAGGCACAGGCTGCACCAGAAGTGGTACTAGGTATGTTTCTCGTAAACTCAATACCTGCAACACTACTTTTTGATTCTAGTGCAACGCATTCATTCGTATCCAAGAAATTTGTAGGAACACATGGGATAAAAGTGGTAGAACTTAAAATCCCCATGCGAGTTCATACACCAGGGAACCGCATGATCACAGCTTACTATAGCCCTTCAGTGAGCCTAGAAATCCAAGGATCACCCTTTCTGGCCAATCTCATCCTCCTAGAATCCAAAGACCTAGATGTCATCCTAGGAATGGATTGGTTGACCCGACACAAAAGAGTGATAAACTACGCCGACCACATCGTTACGGTAACCAGCCCGGAAGGAAAGGCAGTTACCTTCAAGTCACCGGTGCCACATAAGCAGGAAGCGAGCTTAAATCTGGTCGCAGTGGAGCAACAATCGGAAAGTGGGAAGAGGCTAGATCGGAAAATAGAGGAAATCCCAATAGTGAGGGAGTACCCGGATGTGTTCCCGGAAGATCTTCCGGGGATGCCACCAGAAAGGGAAATCGAGTTCAGGATTGACTTGGCACCAGGAACAACGCCTATCTACAAGAGGCCGTACAGAATGGCACCAAACGAGATGGCAGAAGTCAAGAAACAAGACAACAACCTGCTACAGAAGGGTTACATCTGACCAAGCACGTCGCCTTGGGGTGCACCGGTCATCTTTGTGGAGAAGAAAGACAAAACGAAGTGGATGTGCGTGGATTATCGCGCATTAAACAACGTCACCATCAAGAACAAGTATCCCTTGCCAAGAATTGACGATCTCTTCGATCAATTGGAGAGTGCCACCGTCTTATCCAAACTAGACCTGCGATCAGGCTATCATCAGCTGAGGATCCGAGAAGAGGATATTCCGAAGACAGCTTTCACCACTCGGTATGGGCTATACGAGTACACCGTTATGTCCTTCGGACTGACAAATGCACCGGCCTTCTTCATGAATTTTATGAACAAGGTGTTCATGGAGTTTCTGGACAAGTTCGTGGTGGTTTTCATCGACGACATCCTTATCTACTCGAAATCAGCAGAAGAACATGAGCAACATCTCCGGTTGGTTCTCGAGAAGCTGAGAGAGCATCAGTTGTATGCCAAGTTTAGCAAGTGCGACTTCTGGCTGAAAGAAGTACAGTTCCTCGGGCACGTCATCACTGCCTAGGGAGTTGCTATGGATCCAACGAATGTGGAATCCGTTACCAATTGGAAATCGCCCAAGATAGTGACACAAGTGCGGAGTTTCCTTGGACTTGCGGGTTACTACCGCCGGTTCATCGAGAACTTCTCGAAGATTGCAAGACCCATGACCCAATTGTTGAAGAAAGACGTAAAGTTTATCTAGATAGTTGAGTGCAATCACAGCTTTGAGGAGCTAAAAAGGAAGTTAGTCTCGGCACCAGTTCTGATCTTGCCAGATCCCAAGAAAGACTTCCAGGTGTATTGCGATGCATCCCGCCAAGGGCTAGGATGTGTGCTGATGCAGGAAGGCAGAGTGGTAGCCTATGCATCATGACAGTTGCGTCCCCATGAGGGCAACTATTCGACACACGATCTGGAATTGGCTACAGTGGTCCATGCTTTGAAGATTTGGCAACATTACCTCGTCGGTAACCGCAGTGAGATCTATATGGACCACAAGAGTCTGAAGTATATCTTCACCCAGCCTGACTTGAGCCTCCGTCAAAGAAGGTGGCTGGAGTTGATTAAAGATTATGATGTGGGAATACACTACCACCTGGGAAAAGCTAATGTCGTGGTAGACGCTTTAAGCAGGAAAAGTTACTGCAACACCGCTCGAGTAGAGGCATTGTGCAAGTAAGTGCAGCAGGAGTTCGAACGTCTGAATCCGGGCATCGTTGACCCTAGATTCGTGGCAGCCCTAGAGGCCCAGCCCACACTCTTCTATCAAGTTCACGAGGAACAAGAGAATGATCCAGAGATCAAAGAACTCAAGAAGAACATGAGAGTGGAAAAAACCCAAGGATTCACGGAAGACAAAAACGAGACAATCTGGATGGGAGAACGATTGTGCGTCCTAGAAAACAAGGAACTCAAAGATTTAATCCTTCGGGAAGCCCATGAGACGCAGTACTCCATTCATCCCGAAAGCACTAAGATGTACCAAGACCTCAAGACAAAGTTTTGGTGGTCCAGCATGAGAAGAGAAATCGCGGAATTTGTGGCACTTTGCAATGTGTGCCAGCGAGTTAAAGCAGAACATCAAAGGCCTGCAGGACTTTTACAACCGCTTAGAGTCCTAGAGTGGAAGTGGGAAGAGATCAGAGTGGACTTCATCACCGGTTTACCCCGCACATCTTTAGGATACGACTCAATCTGGGTGATCGTGGATCGGCTCACCAAGGTTGCCCATTTCATTCCGGTGCATACAACATATTCGGGCAAGAAGCTGGCAGAACTCTACATGGCCTGCATAATGTGTTTACACGGAGTACCCAAGAGGATTGTATCTGACTGCGGTAGCCAATTCACTTCCAAGTTCTGGCAGAAGCTGCAAGCAGAACTAGGAACCCGATTGAATTTTAGCACAATCTACCATCCCCAAACAGACAGACTGACTGAAAGAGTCAACCAGATATTGGAGGACATGCTAAGGGCTTGTGCGTTGGATTTCGGTGGGACTTGGGATAAGAGTCTGCTCTACGCGGAGTTTCATACAACAATAGCTACCAAGCTAGTCTGTAGATGGCCCCGTTCGAAGCCCTGTATGGTCGAAAGTGACATACGCCTCTCTTCTGGGATCAGACAGGCGAACGCCAGGTATTTGGGACCGATGCACTCAAAGAGGCGGAAGAGAAAGTGGCCATTATCAAGGAATGATTAAAGACAGCTCAATCAAGGCAGAAGAGTTACGCCGACAACCGTTGCAGAGATCCGAGTTTCGAGGAAGGAGACTATGTATACCTTCGCGTCACACCACTCCGCGGGTACACAAGTTCCAAACCAAAGGGAAGTTAGCCCTGCGTTTCATGGGACCTTACCAAGTGCTAGCTCGTAAAGGCGAAGTTGCATACCAGTTGGGCCTCCCAGCTTCAATGTCAGGTATACACGATGTGTTCTACGTGTCACAACTAAAGAAATGTCTGAGGATACCAGCAGAATAGGCTGATCCAGAGTAGATTGAGATCCAGGAAGACCTCACCTATGTGGAAAAGCCAATTCGGATCTTGGAGATCTATGAAAGGATCACTCGAAGCCAGGTGATTAGGTTCTGCAAGGTACATTGGAGCTATCATTCAGAGGAAGAAGCCACATGGCAGCGAGAGGATGAATTGAAGTCCGCCTATCCACACCTCTTCGCCAACATGTCTAAATCTCGAGGACGAAATTCTGTTTAACCCCCTGAATTTCCCCCTTAATTAGAGCCACACAAAATATATTAGAGAAGAAGCCTCAAATAAATTATTTTAAAAGGCCAAGGAAATTAATTAAATAAGTAAAATGCGAAATAATAAATTATCTGGGCTGAGAATATTTTTCCTATATTCTCCTTGCCAAAATACACTAACAGGATTTTTACTGGGATTTTTAGAGCACTGGAGGCATTTTTAATAAATCAAAACAAATTATCGGAATTGAAATCCTTTTGGAAATTCTCCTTTTCCTTTTTCCTTCCTTCCTTTTCTCTTTTCCTTCTTTCTTCCCGCTGGGCCGCGGCCCAATGCTATTCCTCGGCTGGCCGCAGCCCATGTCGCCCCGCGCCTCTCCCCGCTCCTCCTCATTGACTGGCCTGGCCCGGCTGCCAACCGCGTCGCCTCGCCTGCTGACATGTGGGGCCAGGACCCACATGTCAGACCCATCTTCAACCTCCGGTCGAATCGGCCGGAGGGGATCAAGCCGCCCCTCTCGTTCACGACAGCGGACGAATGGTGCCCACTAGCCACTGCAACCACCGCCCGACGTCCCCGAGAAAATTTGGCCAACTCGGCCACGAACTTCCGCAGCTGAGTACATATAAACCTTCCCTATGCCCCATCCTCACTTTCCCCTCAGTTGCCCCCGCCTGCCGAGTACCCTAACCTCCTCTGTGCCAAGCTCCCGAATCACCGCCGCGCTTCGCCGACTCCAGTCGCACGTCGTTGCTGCTACAGCCGTCGCCGACTATCACGCTCGCGTTCGCTAGCTTCGCCACACCTCGCTACATCTTGTTCCGCCGTCGGTCGCCTCGGATTCTAGCCAGAACTGCATTCTCTCCGTCGCCCCGTTCGGTAAGCCTCTCCGCCGGCAGTCGGCCGTGGGTTTCCGTCGACCGACTCAGTCTTTTTCCCTCCTAACACATTCTACACCTTCGCCAGGTCCTCCCACACCTCGTTCGCGCCTCCATCGTCGCTTTGAGCCGCCGGAATGTGTTAACGCCAAAATTTGGTAAGGACCTGTATCAGATTCGGTCAAGAGGACGGCTGCAGTCGGATAATGGAAATCGATCCAAGAGGCAGACCGAGTCTGAGAAGGAGCCGTGAAGACCGCGTATGGCAGTTAATTATTATAGTTATTAGGAAAAGGTTTATCTCTTTTAGGAAACCTGACCTCGTGTCCGGTCAGGTCTCGTTAGCGTTTTCTGTTATAGATAGGAAATCATATGTTGTGTCCTATAAGGACTCATGTAACTCGAGGTATATATACGTATGCCCGGGGACCTTGTAATATCATCACAACGATCAATACAAATTCGGCGCATCGCCACCCCTTCGACGGGATCCTGCTTCTCGAGCCGGGCTGCATCGGTTAGGTCCGAACTCCTGCGAGAGGGTAAGTCTCGTCACACCGACTACCAATCGGCTAGGACTTCCTCGGTTAGGTCCGATATTCTAGTCGGTTTATGGTAGTCGGCTTACCACGGTATATTTACTTTATCTATGGCTGCATCAGTTTAGTTTGATCTCATAGATTGATTAGGTATATCACATCACGTGTGCACAGATTGTATCGACTTACTGGGAGAGATTTATCATCAGTTCGTGCTGCATCGGTTAGGTCCGACCTACTGAACTGCTAGTGATAAGTCGATCCTGCTGAGCCGATGCGTTGTGTGCAGGCGCTTTATCGGAGTGTATAGCCGGTAAGTTATTTTCATCACGATCGCATTATATCTATCGACTTATTGAGGCATTGTTATCATTGTCGGTCTGTGCTGCAACGGTTAGGTCCGATCTACTAGACTGACGATAATAGCTTTACTCTTAATAAGCCGATGGTGTTGTGCGATGGTGTTATCGGAGTGCTTAGCCGATAAGTTACCTGTTAAAGCCGATTACATTCATTCATTGTTTTATCCTGTATTCGCTTTATTAAGCAGTCGGCTAGCTTATTAATTATTTATCATTTACGTTATTGCATATTTTACTATTTGTTCTTGCCTGTATTATTGTCACAATCGGCTAAGGGCTAGCCGATGGGTTCATTCTGCCGATCCAAGCACAAGTACAAGCAGGTTCCCGGGCACGACCCCAGGTAAGGGCCCGGGCATGAGCCCGGGTAAGGACCAGTGCATGGGCCCGGATAGCGGACGAAGATCTTGGGAGCCGATATGAGCAAGGGCCCGGGTGCAGGCACGCCTTCATAACAATCAGTAACACTAGATCATGATCGGCTAGGATCTATTTGACTTATTTATGCATTATACTTGCTTATTTTATCTAGCTTACAGCCGGTTTTCGAATATTCTTTTGATGATCGGCTAGCATGACATTTGTTTATTATTACATTATTGTTCTTGCCGTCATCGGACCTAAGCCGATGTGTAAGTGCTACAGTGTTCATCGGCCATCGGCTGATGAAACGAGTCTAGATCGGCTTCCAGCCGATTGGCTCATTGATCTAACATTTTCCTCCTTGTCAATTACAGGGTCAAATTGACTGGCACGCCTACGAACCTCAAACTTTAGGACCTGCACTGGAGTGAAGCAAATCTCCCAGGCCTTCGCGTGTCACCCAGACGCCGAACCGGGACCCGGCGAATTTCGGCGTCAACAGAACGCCATCGCCGTCGACATCCCGAACCTCGTTGCCACCAATCCTCTCTGCTCGCCGCCGCTCGTTCCTCTCCATCTGTCGCTGCACCTCGGTGAGCACTCGGCCACATTCCTCACCTCCTCTGCCGCTTGCCGCTGCCCTCTGCCGCGCCGAATGGTCGTCGGTGATGACCATCGGGCCACGTGCGCCGTCGCTGCGCCGCGCGCGCCGGCAAGGCTCGTTCCCGACTTGGTCTGAGCCGTCCGATCTGCCTCGGTAGATTAGGGCCGCTCATGTACCTATGTCCGTGATCGCCGCACGCGCGTGGACTGCGACCACCATGCGCCGTCCTCTCATGTGCCACTGACCCGTGGGTCCCGCCTGTCGGCGCCGGTTCCCGTGGTCCGCTGACGCATTAAATCCTTGTTAATGTGTAATTAAACGGTTAGAAATTGTTTTTGCATAGGAAAATCAATGTAAAACTTCTAAAATTCATAACTAATTCGTAGGAGTTCCGATTAATTCCATTTTGAACCCATTTATTGCAAATGATTTGTTTTAAATTAATAAACATGTATTATTTCATTATTTCATGTGGGAAGGGTGACCTATATAATTGTAAATTTAATTGCTATGACCTGTTTTTCTCCTGTATACCTTTGTAGCTGGGTAATAATATGACTAGAGAATATGATTAGGATGCTTAGCCATGCTTAGAGACTATTAGCTCACATAGGGATTTAAATACTTTAATTTACATTTATGGTTCGACTCAATGTCGGGAAATGGAACTTTGGATATAAACTACTAAAATTTGACTTGAATGGTGGGCTATGGGTGCATGATTTTGTGGGTCGTATCCATGGCAATTAAGAACCGGTTTGCGGGAACCCCTTGAGCAAATACTCGTACTTTCCACAAGCCAGCGTGGGCAACAGCTAGGCTTGTAACGTTTCTTCTCCCTCTCCTAGGCACCGATGGTGAGGATGGGCGTGATGGAGTTGGGTTGGCCCGGGGTTGAGTTGATCGGCTTCCGGATCCATTGTGATGCAAGAGGGTAGCCTGGCCGATGTGGGGTGTCCTGGCGACAGGTGCAATCTCGGCGTGATGTGGATGGTTTGGGAGAGGTTGCGTGAATGGTCTTGTCACAGCCTCTCACGGGGTATCGTGGTGATGCGCCGGCACACGGGAACATGTGTGGGGCTATGTCTTGTGGTACAGTTGTACACCTCTGATCAGAGTAAATCTATTCGAATAGCCGGGCCCGCGGATATGGGCGATTGGTCAAGACTTACTGCGATTAGTCTCATCTTTACTTAATCAACTTGGCTTAATGGAACTGATATATTTCACATAGATGGTTGAGCCTGGTTAACGTGGTGTAACGTTAATCAGTGGAAGATTAACATTGTTCAATTAATCATCCTTTTTACTGTTTGCGAACTAATACTGTTTGAAACTGCTTTTGCGCAAATAAACCTCTAGCCTATCTTTGTCTCCTGCGCATTGTGCATCTTTATGGATGTGATTTGTTGAGTACTGTGGGTGGTACTCAGTCTTACTCCTTTCCCCCTCCCCCTCTCAATTATGGAGTACTTGTCCGACGAGGATCAACAAGAGAACTAGATTGGCTCCGCCGTCAAGATGCTATGAAATGGAAGCTTTCGCTTAACTAGTTGTATATAGACGTTATTTGTTTTTACCGTTGCATTCATGTAAGACAATTTTATTCTGTTTGTAAGACGTACTCTGTATGGCAACTTGGTATTGTGTACCCTAGCTTTCCTGGTGAGGGATTTAATACACAGGAATATTCAGAATTCGGGTTACGAATTTCTGGGCATTATAGTACCAGAATTGTTGTCTGCCGCTCGTTGTCCTATTGAAGGGTATGGCCTAATTTCAGTCAATTAGTAGTTCAAAGTTCATTCTAGAGGGAATCAAAATAAACATAGTGGCAACTGAAATTACACCTTTTGGAACTATGCATTATGAGATATCAGAACAAATTGCTTCAGATCTGATCCACAGTCCAGATTAATTGATAGCTAAATCCTCCTAGGATATCAAACATCAGATTGATCATACCTTAATTGGTAAAGTCAAGCAGAACCATCTTCTATTAGTAATTTGAAGAAAAAATAACAAATAAATGTACAGTTGCTTCTAAAACATGTGTACAGCTAAGTGAAAGCTTCAACTTCAGGAGACACATGCCTACATTGGATCCAACTGCCTTTACAGACACAAAGACTAATATAGGAAATATATAGAGCAATAATGGTAGCCTGTGAAATGTTAACATTAGTTCTGAAAGTGTACATATAACAGAGCATGGGTACATTTCCCATGTGAAAAACTTAAAGAAACTAAACACCTGAAACTTATCTACCCCTTTATGACAACCTATTCAGTTTTCATGATTTAAGTAAAAGTAGATGTCATCTTACAGAGCTGGAGGAGTGAAGACTTGGCTGCCCTGCCCACGAACTGCGGATGTACATCCCATCACTCCATAGCAAATAAAACCTAGCAGCAATGCCAAATATTGTTGGACTTGATTCTAGTTTACCTCATAACTCATAAACAGAAGCTTTACTGATAGGGTAACAATGGAGGAAAGTGAACCAACAGTGTGAAGTGCTTGGCTGAATTTAGAAAATCACAAAAGGAAAGGAAAAAAAATGCATTGTGCTTTTAAGGAACCCATGTCTGTACATGACGGAAGATGTCTCACTGCCTGCATAGAGTGAGCACAAGTGGGCTATGGCAAAATACTGCTGTTAAAAATGCATCATTGCATAGAAAGGATGAGCACAAGTGGGCAACAAAAACACTATTGTGGAAATGCATCAACTATGAAATTGGAAGAGCAACCCTATGAAATAGGGCTATCTCTGGCTTGATGCGTCTTCGGTCAAGCAGTAGTTCAGACTTGCCTGCGCTGACCTTCTCTAGCTGGGAGATGCCTGGCATTGCCACCTACGGCCATTCCCACCAGCCTCCACACTGCTAAGTGGCAACGACCAGCCTGCACCAAAGGGCAAGCCCTTGAGGTAGAGGAGAGGGGCCTGCCGGAGCAAGGACACAGTAGAGGCCGGGCTTGGGGAAGACAACGACGGCACGAAGGCCGCTAAAGGCCCTCCCAAATCACAGCCGAGGGCACTGAGGCGGCGCAAGACAGAACATGAGCGGAGATAAGGAGCGGCTCACATCACAGGGCCTGTTTGGCAGGGCTCTAGCTCTGGTTTTGTGGAGCTGGAGCCCAGCCAAACGGTTCAGCTCTAGCAAAAAATGGATCAGATCAGGCTAGATCGCTCCTAGAAAAAGAACTAGCAGGTTGGAGCGACCTTCTGCCAGCTCCATGGCTCCAGCTCCGTCCATTTTATATATGTACCCATAGAAGTTGTAGTGTAATTACCCACAAATGCCACTGATATAACCTTATCTTACCAGCCCCTCGGCCCCCTCCCACTTCTCTCTCGATCTCTCCCAAATCCCCCTCTCGACTCCTGCGCGCAAGGTTCCAGCGGCCGGAGGGGGAGCAGGTGACGGCTGCCGGAGGGGAAGCAGGCGGCGGCGACGCAACTCACCCCCTCCTGGCATCTCCATCCTCGCCCCTACCCCGAGCGGTGGCGGATCCAGGGACGGCCGCGGAGCGGCGGCGGCCGAGGGGGAGCAGGCGGCGGCGGCCGAAGGGGGAGCAGGCGGACGGCGGCCGAGGGGACGCAGGCGGCGGTGGCCGGAGGGGACGCAGGCGGCGGAGGGCGGCGCACCGGCAGGGCCCTCGCTGCATCCTCCTTTGCATCCCCTCTCTGCACGGTGCACGGGCAGCGGAGGGCAGCGCACGGCGGCGGTGGGCAACGCAAGGCGGCTGACGGCATTTGACGCAAGGGTAAAATTGTCCATCTTCCCCCACCTATCTCTTTGAGGATTTCTGGAGCTGATCAGGCTAGCCAAACACTTTCAGGCCACCTCCAGATCCTACTGGATCTAGCTCTCGTTGGAGTTGGATCCAGGAGTTAGGATCTAGGAGCTGGAGCCTGCCAAACAGGCCACAGTGTGGTCTAGGTTTCGGTGGGAGGCTGGTAGTGTGCACCAGATCTGGAGCTGCACCGCCGGATCAACCACCTCGCCCTCGAGCTAGAACCTTGAGCCATCGATCGAGCGATGCGCTGCTGGAACAACACCTCGTCGTGGAGCACGAGCCCCAGCCCACCTAGCCATCGACGTCGACGAAGAAGGAGGTGAGCGTACGGTCCGATGGCGGCGGTAGAGGTAGAGATATGGATCCGCATCCTGGTCGGCTTGACCGCGCAGAACCCCTTGTCTCGACCCCCCACTGGATCGGCCGCCTCGCCATCGATCCACCACGCCCACGGATCTACCCGGTGCATTGCATTCCGCTTGACCGGGAAGAGAGCAACAGTGGGGTGAGGGGGGTGGGACGAGATGGGGGAGGCCAGAGGGCAGCAGAGAGTGCGCGGGGGAGGTCGTCACCGGCAAGGAGAAGCGAACGAGGGGGATGAAGGCGAGGCGGCAGCCGTCGCTTGGGCAGGGGAGAGACGGTGGCGGCTAGGGTTTGGGGGGAAAGGGGGTTAGGGGCGTATGTTTTTGCAAAAAAGATCTTCACTTTATATTTTTCAGAGCGCGGTTCTATTTCCCAAATTTTCGCTTCTTCGCATAGGATATTCCAGGTTGTGCAGGGTCTGTACATAAGAATTCAGAACGTAGAAACGTAAGACGAGGGACCTACAATAAATTATTAATACAATTAAGGGTTTTTTTTGGCAAGACGACCAGAGTCGACACAAACGCTCGAGAGTAGAGATGTCCAAATGGGTCGTGCCCCGTCAGGCCGGCCCAGGCACGGTGCTACAGTAACCGTGCCCGGGCCGGCCCGAGTAGCCGTGTCGTGCCTGGGCCAGCGGTGCGGCACGGCCCGTGGAATGTAGCGGGCCGGCACGGCACGGCACGGGGCACGGTCACGGGCATGGGGCACGGGCACGGCCCGCCCGGAGGGCGGCGGCGGAAGCCACGCCGCCGTGGCAGGCGTCTGCGGCCGGCGGAGGCCGAGGCAGGCGTCGGGCCCCGGCCTCGGCCGCCAACGCCTGCCTCGGCCTCCGCCGGCCGCAGACGCCTGCCACGGCGACGCGGCTTCCGCCGCCGCCCTCCGGCCGCCTCGGAGGAGGCGGGCGCGGGAGGAGGCTGGCGTCGGCCGGGAGGAGACGGCGGGAGGAGGCGGCGGAGCCGAGGAGGCCGGGAGGAGGCGGCGAGAGGCCGAGGAGGCCGAGGGGGCGGGAGGAGGCGGAGGAGCCGAGGAGGCGGCGGGAGGCCGAGGAGGCGGGAGGAGGCCGAGGAGGCGGAGCAGGAGGAGGCGGGAGGAGGCGGAGGAGCCGAGGAGGCGGCGGAAGGAGGCGGAGGAGGTCGGGAGGAAGCCGAGGAGGGGGAGGAGGAGGAGGCGGGAGGTGGCAGAGGAGCCGAGGAGAGGAGTCCGGGAGGAGGTCGAGGCCGGGTAAGTGCGGGAGGACGAGGCAGGCGACCGTTGCACTGACATCTGCCCGTTGTGACGCTGATGACCGTTTGCTATAGTGTTCAGCCGCGTTGGCCCAGTCAAAAATTGACGCGTGTCCCAACGGTCCAAAATAACGGCTAGATTTTGAATCTAGCCGTTGCAGGACAAAAAAAATCCGAAAAAATATCAAAAAAATCCGAAAAAATTATGAAATTTTTTCCTTTAAATAGAGGAACCCCCAGCCACATTTTTGCTCATCTAAACCTCCCAATCTCTCCTCTTGTGCTCTATTCTCCTTTCTTTTGCTCTCTTTGCTCAAAATTTTTGATTTAGACAAAATTTTGTCTAAAATTCAAAAATTTCCCACATTCTCATAGGTAATAGCTGCAGCCTCCGGTGCTCCTGCAAGGTAAAAAAAATCCTAAATTTTCTTCTTTGTTCCTACTATTTTTTAATACTAATTTTCTCTATTTATATTGCAGGATGGATCCGAACTACCCGACGTTCCAACTGAGCGACTTCGACCCGAGCTATCTGTCGATGTCGCAAGGAGATGACTCCGGGTCGGCTCCTACACCACAAGAATATCTGGAGGAAATACATGCGGCTTCAGAAGGATCCGGAACTGCGAGCGGGAGCCTATCAATGGCAACCGGCTCAAAGAGATCATGAACTTCCTCCGCCTGGCAACATTTTGATGAGATCAAGGAGACCGCCGCAGATGGAAGGGAGGTAACTTATGCGAAATGTAAAATTTGTAAAACTAAACTCTCTGGAAAATCTTCTGGTGGAACAGGGCATTTGAGGCGGCATGCTGAGGCGTGTGCGAAGAAGCAAGGTTACCAGCTAAGACAGCAGCAACTGGTACTCAATCCGGACGGTACGGTACGTTCATGGGAGTATAATCCTCAGGTAGCACGAGATTCCCTTACCCGTTTAATTGCTAGACAGGATCTACCCCTAAACTTTGGTGAGTCTCCTGCATTTGAGACTTACATTAAAACTGTTCATAATCCTAGGTTTCAAGCTGTTAGTAGGCAAACTACAACCCGGGACTTGGTGAATGTTTACAACCAAGGCCGGGATAATATTAAACAATTATTTGCTACTTGCACATTTTCGATTAGTATCACATTTGATATTTGGAGTGGTAGGGCTAAGGAAGACTATATTAGTGTAGTTGCTCATTATGTTGATGATGAATGGGAACTACAAAAAAGAGTAATAGCTTTAAAATTAATTGATGTTTCACATAATGCAGAAAATATTGCTGAACGAATTTCTAGAGTTTGTGAGGATTTTGGCATCACAAATAAAATATTTGCAGTAACTCTAGATAATGCAGCTGCAAATTCCATAGTAATGGAAATTTTGCAGCCTTTATTCAATGTTTATGCTGAATTATTTCTTTTATATCAACGTTGTGCTTGCCATGTTATTAATCTTATAGTTAAATCCGGTTTTAAAAGAGTAACTGTATATCTCGATTTTATCCGTGAAGCCATAACATGGCTGAATGGTTCTAATCCTCGACTTGCGATCTTCAAGCGATTCTGCATCACTTCGGACAAGCGTCCACGTAAGTTCCAAACGGATGCGGACCATCGGTGGAACTCGACTTATTTAATGTTGAAACATGCCTTGCCTTACAAAGATATACTAACTGTTTTCTTGCAGTCCAAGAATGTTGTTACCAGTGACGGGCAACCGCTACTGACAGAATAGTCTTGGCATGTTGTAGAAAGGTTTTATTACTTTCTTGAAATATTTTATGATGCAACTGTTACTTTGTCTGGTGTTTACTATCCAACTGCTAATTTAATTTTGCATAAAATTTTTGAGATTGCCACTTTATTAAAAGAATATGAAGATGACCAACTACTAGGACTTGCAATATTTCACATGAAACAAAAATATCTTAAATACTGGAGGGACATTCCATACTTGTATGCTTTTGCATTTATTCTTGATCCTAGGGGTAAAATACGGGGGTTTCTAAATATTTTGAATCTTATCGGGGATGCAATGAATATTGATTACACTAACTACTATTCTGATTCTAAGACAAAATTGTATGAAGTATTTCGAAAGTATGAAACTAAGTTTCAGGAAGTTCGCGTGCAAAGAGCCCCACCCGTCCCTGTCCCAGGTAAGAAGAAATTGCAGTGGGGCCGAATTTAGGGTGGTTCCTTTTCTTCTTCGAGCACTGGTGGTGGAAGTTCGGCCGCAGCAAGTCCTGCACACGCTTCGCTTGAAGCTCTTGAGCTGTCCACCTACTTGGACAGCGACTCGATCAACCAGGAAGATCTCAACGTTCTTCAATGGTGGAATGATCACAAGACCCAATATCCCGTGCTCTCAAAGCTAGCACGGGATGTGTTCACGGTGCCTGTGTCTACGGTATCATCTGAATCGGCCTTCAGTCTTTGCGGAAGAATTATTGAGGAGAGAAGAAGAAATCTCCACAGTGAGGTGGTAGAAATGCTACTTGCGGTTAAAGACTGGGAGCTAGCTAAGGAACGTGCCCAACACACCACGGAGAACCAAGATTTGGCTGAGCAGTTCGAAAATCTTTTCCTACTAAAATGAGGAATTAGAGTAATCTTTTTTATTTTTGAGTATTGACCTTTAGCTGTACTCTTTTTTCTTTGTCATGGTTTTCTCAAAATTGAATTTTTACATGACAGAGTTTTTAATGAGGCAGCTGTGTAATATCAAAATCAATAAAGGTCATTGCGCAATTTTCTCCTATATCTATGTAGAAATTAAATTGCATAACTATATATGTTCTTCTATTTTTCTTGTTTAAAAAATATAAAAATTTCCTCCTCTAATATCATCAAAAAAATACCCTCATATTTTTTTTACTCATCTCAGATAATGTTTTTACATTTTTTTCATATTTTTTACCACTCTCTAATATTTTAAAAATTTTTAAGTCTTTTTTTTTCTTTTTTACTCTCTCAGTCACTCTCAGTTGACTCAGTCGGGAGTCGGGACTCAGCGCAGGCGGGGAGGCGGCGGCGGCGGAGCGGGTGGAGGAGGCCGAGGCGGCGGGAGGCCGAGGCGTCAAGGAGGCCGGGAGGAGGCCGAGGCGGCGGAGGCCGGGGAGGCGCGTGCGGGAGGCGGCGGCGGAGGGGGCGGAGGAGGAGGAGCCGGAGGAGCCGAGGAGGCCGAGGCGGCGGGAGGCCGAGGCGCCGGGAGGAGGCGGAGGAGGCCGAGGCGGCGGGGAGGAGGCCGACGCGGCAAGAGGCCGCGGAGGAGCCAAGGAGGCCGGGAGGAGGCCGAGGTGGCGGCAGGCGTCGGAGGGGGCGGCGCGCAGGCGGGGAAGCTACGGCGGAGGGCGGCGGCAGGCGGCGGAGGCCGGGGACGCCGGACGCGCGGCGGCAGGTGTCGGCGGACCGGGCCGGCCCTGGCACGGTGGGTCGCCGACGGGCCGTGCCGGCACGGCACGGCCCACGACCTCGGCGTGCCGTGCCTGGGCCGAGGGGGAGGCACGCGGGCCGGCACGGCACGGCCCGCTACAGGAACCGTGCCTACACGGGCCGTGCCGGACCGTGCCTCGGGCCGTGCCGGACCGGTCCGCCCGTTTGGCCACCTATACTTGAGAGCTCGCGAAATCCCACATCAAGGTTTTCACAAACTTTCATCTTCTTCTCAAACACGCCGATACGCAGAGTACCGGGTTTTCAAACAGCTGAGTAAAACCATTGTTTTCCAACGACAATACAATCGCTACAGGGCTAAGCTCTTCTACTCGGCATTCATACCCAAGGGATATAATGCCAACGTGCCATTTGTGGGGCTATCAAGGAGAAACACATCAATGTCCTACCAAAAGAAGTGCGACTACTGGGAGGGTCCGTCGGTTGCACTTGCAAACCGAAGCCGATCAATTTAATGTGTAAGCTAAACATGCATATTTTGTAAGCAACATAATTTTGCACGCATAGGAGACAATATGATCAAAGGGGCTTGCCTTGTTCCAGCGGAAGATCTTCCTCGACGAAGACGGCTTCTGGATCGTCCACCGGTTTAGGATCTAAACAAGCAGAAAAGATAATTACTGCCAAGCTGAAAAGAGGTAAAACACTAGGAAAAGAACATCGCGGTAGTCGGCTACAGAAAGGGTAGCAGTCGGCTGAGGATGGACGGCAGATGGATGAAGGTTTATCATAGACGGCTGAGTTAAACTTGAGGACGGGGCAACAAAACTCACCGGTTAGGAACTCCGGATGGTAGGCTCGGCGATGAGCGGCGGCGATGGAGCTCGGGGAGCAGAAACGCTCAGGGGCTAGGGAGAAGATGATGGCTAGCTGTGAAGTTGGTGATGGCAGATTGCAAAACAGAGGAAACAAGGGGGCATGGATGGCTTTATATAGCAGGCGAGCGAAGCTGGGACACTGCGGCGCAGAGCGATGGAGAAAAAAAAGGAGTCAAGATAGGCTGACAAGGGATGTGACGTCAAGGCAGAGTTTGACTTAGGAGCCGGACGTGGCCGGGGGAGTTGGTATACACTGTAGCGATGATGAGGCACTAAGGACGTGGCAAGGACGGGTTGGTGAAACTTTACTGACAGAGCTGCTGACTATCCATTGGTCCAAGCGGGTTCTTGAGGGGCGGCGGGTTATTGTCCGTTGGTCCGGGTGGTGCTGCGGGCAGGTGAAGGTTGGTTATATCACCACTTCGGTAGTCGGCTTCCAACGGGAGGAGCGTGGAAGTCGGGACTGCGATGCAACTTGGTGAGGCGATGAGACAACACGTCGGTTGACTGGGTTGGGGCAGGTCGGGGCGGCAAGACAGAACTGGTTGACAGGGTAGTCGGCATTCTCAAGGGTTACTCGGCTGCAAAGACGGTGGACAAGGTAACAGGTAAGATTCAGAAACTGAGTAGAGATCTACTCGGCACAAGGGAGAAAGGCAGTCGGCTGGCTAGGGAGAGAAAAACTGAGGCACAGCTGAACGGGATAGGAGAGGAGTCTGAACTCAGAAAGCGAAATCCAATAGGGAAAGGAAAAACGGGTCGTTACAAAAAATGGGGAAGGGAGGCGATGGCGAAGCGACGGGATGAGGTGCTTGCATGTGCAAAACGACTTTGGGGCTCGGTGTCGAGGAAAAAGCTGCGGCGGCCATGTCTTCTTTGACTTCAGCGCTTGGGATGAGATGATGGCGCGGATTTCTCACCGGGCGACGGGACAGCGGAGGTTGACGAAGGCATTCCGCGCGTTTTAAGATGTCGACCAGACGGTATGAGCACGCACAGTAGGAGAATAGAGAGAGCTCGAGAGAGACCGAGAGAAGAGAGAGAAAGCGAGCGGCAGCGGGAGGAAGACGACGACACTATGTCGTCGTCGGCTGACAAGCGGGGCTGAGCGGCAGAGATGATCACGACCGTCCACGCACGTGCATCAGGCGGCCATAAGGAGAACTGGGGCAGGGTCACCGACATGCGGGGCCCATGGGGATTTATAATCCCGCGCGCGCCGCGGGTGCTGGGTTGAGCGGGCCATGAGGAAGAGAGAGAGCTGACCGAGAATGAGGAAAGGCGGCCCAGCTTGCACAGTGACATTTGACTTTTTTTCCAAGGATTGTTTTAATTGGTTTTTGAGGATTTAAATTTTGGGAATTTGATTTTGAATAGGGTTTTAATTTCAGGAAAAAAATTAGGGGATTTTTGTTGGGTTTCTAGGGGCTGATTTTTTGAGAAATTTATTGAGACCACACATGGCACAAAATTCCAAACTCAAGTAAAGGGCCATTTTTTTTGAATTTAAATGTTTATTTAAAATAGTTTAGCACAAAATAAAATTGCAACCATTACAAACCTACCCCCCTAAAGAGAATCTTGACCCGAGATTCGGAAGCTAAGCGGACAACTCAAGGTATTCTACATGAAGGTGGTCTTCTCGTTCCCAAGTGGATTCATCCCCTGAGTGATTGCTCGATTGCACTTTGTAAAATTTGGTCGAGGTTCTTCGCGTGCGTCTCTCGGCTTCTTCTAGGATGCGGATTGGTCGTTCTTCATATGTCAGGTTCTTGTTTAGCTTGATGCCTTCGAGGGGAACTTGTTCTTTGGGTACGCGAAAGCACTTCTTCAATTGAGAGACATGGAATATGTTGTGTACGTCTGCAAGTTCACTGGGCAACTGTATTTGGTAGGCAACTTCTCCTCGTCGACCGGTGATAGGATAGGGACCTATCAATCTAGGGGCCAACTTTCCTGCCATGCCAAATCTCTTCATACCATGCAACGGGGATACCCTTAGGTATACGTGGTCTCCGATTTCGAACTCTAGGTCGCAGCGTCGGTTGTTGGCGTAACTTTTCTATCGGGATTGGGCGACTTTCAGATGTTCCCTTATTACTTTTACTTTTTCTTCTGTGTCCTTTAGGAGATCAGGTCCAAATATTTGTTTCTCCCCCACATCAGTCCAACAAAGTGGGGTACAACACTTGCGTCCATATAGTGCCTCGTTTGGGGCCATCTTGATGCTGGCTTGGTAGCTATTATTATAAGAGAATTCGGCGTAGGGTAGGCAAAGGTCCCATGTCCCTACGAAGTCTAGGGCACATGCTCTTAACATGTCTTCCAGAATCTGGTTTACTCTTTTGGTTTGACCGTCTGTTTGAGGGTGATATGCGATACTGAAGTTGAGATGGGTTCCCAGGGCTTCATATAGTCGTTTCCAAAACCTTGAGGTAAACTGGGTACCTCGATCTGACACGATCTTTTTGGGAACTCCGTGCTGGCATACTATTCTGGTCATACACAATTCTGCTAGTTTCTTTCCTGTGTAGATGGTCTTAACGGGTTCGAAGTGGGCTACCTTGGTAAGTTGATCTACGACCACCCAAATCGAGTCGTACCCATTGGGCGTCCTTGGTAGGCCAGTTATAAAGTCCATTCTGATTTGTTCCCACTTCCATTCGGGAATTTTCAAGGGTTGTAATAGTCCTACGGGTTTCTGGTGTTCCGCTTTCACCCTTTGGCAGATATCGCACATGGCGACATATTCGGCGACATCCCGCTTCATCCTGGACCACCAATAATGCTGTTTAAGGTCTTGGTATGTCTTCGTACTGCCGGGATGTATGGAGTATGTTGATTCGTGGGCTTCCTTGAGGATAAGATTCCTTAGTTCCTTGTTGTTGGGCACACATATTCTCTTTTCACTCCATAGGGTTTCTTGTTCATCTATCGAGAATCCAGGGGCCTTGTCTTTGGGGATATTATCCTTAATGGCCTTGATTTCCTCATCTTCTTTCTGGGCTTCTCGAATTAGACTTTCTAGGGTAGGTTGGACTACTAGAGTGGTGAGTGTTCCTTCGTTTACCATGGTTATTCGGAATTTCCTGAGCTCGTGGCATAATTTTGGTCGAGGCGGTCACACCAAGGCGGGGTTGCAATAGCTTTTCTGACTTAGGGCATCGACCACTACGTTGGCCTTTCTAGGGTGGTAGTGTATTCCTAGGTCGTAATCCTTCAATAACTCCAGCCATCTTCTTTGTCGTAAGTTGAGCTCAATCTGGGTGAATATGTATTTTAGACTTTTATGATTGGTGTATACTTCATACCGATTGTCGATCAAGTAGTGCCTCCATATCTTTAGGGCATGTATTACGGCGGCGAGTTCCAAGTCGTGAGTTGGGTAGTTCATCTCGTGTGGCCACAATTGTCTAGAGGCATAGGCTACTACTTTTCCTTATTACATTAGTACGCATCCGAGCCCTTGCCGAGCGGCATCACAATATATTTCGAAATCCTTCCGGATATCGGGCAAGGTTAGGATAGGGGCGGTGGTCAACCTTCTTTTTAGTTCTTGGAAGCTTTTCTCGCAAGCTTCTGTCCATTCAAACTTCTTTTCCTTCTTTATTAACTCTGTCATAGGCTTTGCTATCTTAGAAAATCCTTTGATAAATCTTCGGTAGTATCTGGCTAAGCGTAAAAAGCTTCTGATTTCGGTGACTAAGGCTGGGGATTTCCAGGCAAGGACGGTCTCGATCCTACTTGGGTCTACTTCTACTCCTTAGGCTGAGATGACGTGCCCTAGAAAAGCCACTTGATTCAGCCAGAACTCGCAATTCAAGAATTTGGCATACAACTGGTGTCCTCTTAATTTCCCTAGGACCAGTCTCAGGTGCTCGGCTTGTTCAACCTCGTCCTTGGAGTAGATGAGGATATCATCTATAAACACCACAACGAACTTGTCGAGGTACTCCATGAATATCTTATTCATCAGGTTCATGAAGTAGGCCGGGGCATTGGTGAGTCCGAACGACATAACCGTATACTCGTACAGGCCATATCTCGTGGAGAAGGTAGTTTTGGGTATATCTTATGGCCTAATATTTAATTGATGGTATCCGGTTCTCAAATCTATTTTAGAGAACACGACAGCTCCTTTGAGTTGATCAAATAAGTCGTCGATCCGAGGTAACGGGTACTTGTTCTTTATGGTTACTCGTTCAAGGCTCGATAATCTACGCACATCCGTTGAGTTCCATCCTTTTTTTAACCAGGAGCACTGGGGCTTCCCATGGGGATGTGCTTGGTCTGACGAAACCTTTAGCCTCTAATTCTTCTATTTGTTCCTTAACTTCGGCCAGTTCATTTGCGGCTATTCGGTATGGTCGCTTGGATATAGGTGCAGTTCCTGGCGCCAATTCAATGGAAAATTCTATTTCCTGATCTGGTGGCATCCCAAGGAGTTCATCAGGGAACACATCGGGGTACTCACTTACGACAGGCACACTTTCCAAGTTGGTAGCATGAAGGCTAGTCAGAATTGGTCGGGTCCTTTGGGTTCTTGAAGGGGTAAACTTTACTTCTTGCCCATTGGGTTCTTGTAGGGTTATGGTTTTATCGGCACAGTCTATTTGTCCTTGGTGTTCAGCTAACTAGTCTATTCCTAGGATCAAGTCTAATTCTTGGGATTCTAGGATGATGGGGCTGGCTAGGAATCGAACCCCTTCTATTTCTAGGGTTACTTTTGGGCATGATAGATCCGACCTCATCTCCCTTCCTAGGGAATGTACGATCATCGGTACCCTCAAGTCCCAGGTTTCCCAACCATTTTTGTTCACCAAAGCCCGAGAGATGAACGAATGGGAAGCTCCCGAATCAAACGACTGCGGTACGGAGTTAAGGAAAAACGTACCCATGACCACATCTGGGGCTTCCTGAGCTGTATTTGCCTGGATGTGGTTCACTCGGCCCCTTCCAAAGGCCGGAGTCGTACGAGAAGCTTGCCCGCTGACTTGTGGAGTAGTCCTTCCTAGTGCAAGTGCAGGAGCTCTAGCAGTACTGACATTGGATCGTGTTGGTGTGGTAGCCTCCTTGTTCTTAGGACAGTCCTTGGCATAATGCCCATAGTCGTGACAGGTGTAGCACCTTATTCCAGCAAGATTAGCAGGGTTTCTTGGCTGGGTATTGGTTGGGGCAGGGTTACTTCCCCTAGAGCCTGAGGTGAAGCTACTTGGTCGAGGTTGTTGTGGCATTGGTGGGCAGCGTGTGCGCCTAGTGGGTCGACTGTATTGTGGGAGAACCAGACGATATTGGGTTGGCTGAGTCATTCTTGGTCATTGCCCACCACGAGGGTTTAATCCGGAATGAGCCATCTTTCTCTTCCGATAGTCATCGGATTCCTTGCAGGTGTCTTCCACCATCAAGGCGTTGTTAATCATTTGCTGGAACGTGGGGAAATTGTGACTTATAAGCTGAATCCGTATTCCCACGTTTATGCCCTTAAGGAACCATCAGATCTTCTTTTTATCCGTGTTTACCTCTTCTGTAGCGTACCGAGCCAACTTATTGAAACGGCTCAAGTACTCGTTTATGCTCAAGGATCCCTGTTTGAGTTGCTCAAACTCAACTTTCTTCATGTCGATAACGCTTTCGGGCACGTAGGTTACCCGAAAGGCGGTTGCAAACTCATCCCACGTGATGGTCAAGAATCCTCATGGGCGGCGTAGTAGTTATCCCACCAATCCGCGGCAGGTCCCCTTAGTTGGTGTGCTGCGAATAGCCTTTTCTCGATGGGAGTGCACTGTATCAAGTTAAGTTTCCGTTCTATGTCTTTAAGCCAATCATCGGCTTCTATTGGTTCAGTGGTTTGGGAAAATTCCGGAGGACGGGATTGGAGGAACTCCGTGAGTTTAGCCCTTCCATTTGGTGGAGCTTGTGAGACTTGCTGAGGATTCTGTTGGAGTATGGCCAGACTCTGAGCTATGCCCTGTAGAATTTGCATTTGGATAGATAGGATTTGCTGTGGGTCTATGTTTAGTGGTGGGGGTGGAGGTAAGTCTTCTTGGACTGGGTCGGGGTGAGGGGGCGAGTCCACGTTGTTTTCAGACCCTTGTTCTTGATCTTGTGGGTTATTTCCTCGGTTCCGAACTGGTACTTGGTCATCCTCATATCCATATCGGGCTGGAGTACGCCTTTGTCGTTGGTTGCGGTGAGCCATCTATAGGGAAGAAGGGAGGAGAATAATGAGGGAAAGGAGTAAAGGAAGAAGGAAAGAGGCATACAAGCACAAACTGATTTTAAAACATAGGTACTTTATTTATATACAAGAGGGGTGACCAAGTAGCTTGGACTAGACGCACACCATACAAGATACGGACTACCATACATAACACACACACGCACTACTCACCACGACTCCTAAGGAGTTGGCGATGATACAAAAGGTCTGACGCCCACTATTTACATCCTACTACCATACACTGTTGCTGCTCTACTCCTGCTCCTCGCTCTCGATCATCATACGCTTAGAAGGGTCCTCCTCCTCGGACGGGACAAGAAGGTGGGAGGGTGGCGGGACAGGAGCAACTATCAGTGGAACGGCTGGGATAGGGGCAGGGGCTGGTGCTGGGGTGTCAGCTGGAGTAGCAGTGGTGGCTGGGGTAGCAACTAGGCGAGGAATAAACTGCGCAAGGTACTTGCACGCAGTCATGTGGCGTCGGCGATGAGGTGGAGAAGAAGGTGGATTCGGGGAGGAACTCTGGGAACTGGCGACGTATCCCTCAGTGGGGTCAGGAAAGTCGGGGGAGTGGGCGGAAGTCAGAGTGTGTCGGGATGGAGGGATGCAGTCTTGGAGGGAGTGGTAGTGTCTCTCGAGGCTGCGGTATGCCTCTAAGAATCGGCGGTACTGGTGGTCTAAGGCGGTGGTCATCTCGACAAAACGAGTCAGAGAAGGAGATTACTCACAGCAGGTGCAAGGGTAGATGCTAGTGGAGGATCCACTAACTCGGTGGGGAAGAAGGCGAAAACGAGAAGAATCAAGGAGAGGGTAGTACTGGTCGCAGAGACGACGAATAGCCGCGAAGGCCACGTCCTGGTAGGTGAGCTGGAGTGTAGGCCTCACCATCACGAAACGGTGACGGCGTAACTCGGGATGGAGGGGGTGGAGGCGGAGGGTAAGGCAGCAATGGGGAGGTACGGTGGCGTTGGTGAAACCTGCGAACTGTGGAGTGGAGTATCCGAGGTAGTGAGCCAAGTCTCGGAGAATCTCGACGAAGCCTCCCTGGCCTTCACCGTAGGAGAGGTGAGTGCTGCTAGCGGCCATCTACAATTTGAAAACAAGAAAAGGGGTTAGTAAAATTTTTCAAAACTCTGCTAAGGGAAGGAAAGAAGTAAGAAAGTCTTAAGTTTTTGCAAATAGTTTTTTAGAACGTATCGTCCTTAGGGCCTTCCTAATGTGGGGGTTTCGTTCCTAGGGGCCAAATTTGGCTCTGATACCACCTCTGTAGCGCCCCTTTCCTGTTAACCCGTACAGGTTAACACAGGAGGAACACTATTACCTGTAATATCTGTTCCAGTCCCAGGAGACCAGCTGGTACATACAGGACATCGGTGGATCATTGCCAAACCTACTCTATTTAATATACATAGTCCTTACATAAGTAGTAGCCTCGGACAGAACCCGAGACATACAACGATACATTACAAAAGTAGGCAACGGAAAAACACGGGTAGACCTATTACCCACAAGCAAAGCTTGGGACCTAGATCAAAACCCTAAAACTCTCCGTACTTGACTTGATCCTAATAATACTGGCGGAGGGTGGGGTCTTCATCTTCATAGACTTCTGAGAGAAAGTAAGCAAGGGTGAGTACATAAGGTACTCAGCAAGTCCCAGAAATTAGGTGGCATGCAAGGGTTAGCAAGGAAGGTTAGGGTTATTTTGCAAAACTGGTCTTCAAAGATATTGTGGTTTTAAAAAAATCTAAGTGTGCTCTTTGAGTTGTCGGAAAGAAGCTCACGCTTCAATCCATTCCGCAAGTTGCTTTGCAACAACTCACCACACTTAAGTTAGTTGGGAAAAACTCGCGTCTCAACCCATTCCACGAGTCTAAGACTTGTCACAAATTCCAATTAGGAGTGTACCATCCTCTAGTACCTCCATTTAGATGGATTCTTTATTTTAAAACTTGTCACTTAACTCAGACAACTCAACTATGGTGTCATTCAACACCCCAGGTCACACAGGCCCATTTCAGGCCACACAGGCCATCCATCAGTCACACAGACCGATTCTGGTAACGGTTCCCAACCCGCAAAACAATTGCACAGGTATTTATAAAATAAAATCTACGCTAGATGAATCACTTTATGTCACACCCTGAGTTTAGCCACACAGAAACTTTACCGGAGAAAATACCTAAGAAAAGGAATTTTAAAATGGATAGAGAAATTAATTGATGGTGTAAAATGCAAGATAATAAATTATCGTGGCGGGGAATATTTTTCTTGTATTCTCTGTGCCAAAATACATTAACTGGATTTTTAGTGGAATTTACAGAGCACGGGAACCATTTTTAATAAATCAAAAGCGCTTATCGGAATTTAAATCATCCTGGAAATCTTTTTCCTTCTTCCTTTCTCTTTTTCTCCCTCTGGGCCGCTGGCCCGCTCCTGTGCCGCCATTCCCCACGCGCCGCAGGCCGGGTCCTTTTTCCCTCCCCGGCCTTTTCCTCCTCGCGCCCTTGCGCCCGTGCCCTCGCGCCCGCGCTCCCGCGCCCTCGTGCTCGAGCCCGCGCTCCCGCGCCCTCGTGCTCGAGCCCGCGCTCCCGCGCCCTCGCGCTCGCACCCGCGCCCTTGCGCTCGCACCCGCGCCCGCGCCCTCACTCGCACCCGCGCCCACGCACCCGCTGACAGGCCGGGCCCGCCTGTCAGCATCATCTTCCTCCTCCGTCCGAACCGGGCGGAGGGGAAATTCCCCGAAGCCGTCCGATCCGGCGCCGCCTCCCGCCTCATCCCGCGCGCCCTCTGCTCGTTCAAACGGTCGCGGACCGAGTCTGCCCCACTCCCCCGAGTTCTCCGGCGTCCACATCCCCTCTCTCCCGAGAATCTCGCACACGATGCCCACGCCGCCGTCCACTCTCCCGTGCACGATTGGAGTCGTTCGGCCTCGATCTCTCCTGGACGACTGTATAAAAACCATCTCCACCCTCTCCTCCATCTTTTCCCCAACACGCCGAGCTTTCCAGTGCCCCAGAACTCCGTCGCCACCGCGCACCCAAGCTCCACCGTTTTTTCGCCGCCTCCAGCCGCTGCTCGCCGCCGTTCCGGACGCCGTCAGGCCACTCCGCCACCGCCAGCACCTCCGCCGCGCCGCGCCGCACCTCGGTCGCCACTCCGTAGAAGCCGAAGCTCGCCGGACCGTCCCGCCCGCGCGCACGGTGAGTATCGGCCCTCCGCCTCCTTTCCGGCCGGTGATTCCCGCCGCATCGCGTCACCATTCTCCGCTCTAACTCCTCTCCCGTCCTCCTCATCCTCCAGGACACCTCGACAATCGCCTCTCGCCCGTTCCCCGCCGTCGGAGTTCCGTCGCCGACGTCGTCCCGAAGCCACCGCCGTCGTCCTCGCGCCGCCGCTCGTCGCCGCGAGCCACCGGTGAGAACCCCTTTCGTTTTCCCGTTCCTTTTCGCCCCTCCGTGTGGTCGCCGCCGCGCCGGGTGGTCGCCGTCGTCGACCATCGGGTCGCGTGCGCGCCGCCGCCTCCTGCTCGGGACGGCTGGCTTCGGCCGCCGCTCCCCGGGGCCGTCCGATCTGCCGGGTGGCAGATCGGGGCCGCCCGCTCGCTCGCCCGCGTGGTTGCCGCGGTGCGCCACGTGGTGCGCCCGCTCTCGGCCGCGGTGGACTTGGTCCGCCGTGCGCCTGCCTCTCGCATGCCACTGGCTGGTGGAGCCCGCCTGTCGGCGCCGGCTTCCCAGTCTGGTGACGTCATTAATCGGTTAATGCGCATTAAATCACTGGTTAATTATATTCACTCTGAAAATAGCAGTAAAACTTCAATAAATCATAACTATTCCATGCGAACTCTGATTAAGTCCATTCAAATTTCATTAAATCCAGAAAAATGCCAAGAATCCAGTAAAAATACCTTCAGCCCATGTTTGTTGACCCCCATGTACTGTTGTTAATTGTTTATGCATTGTTTGTTGTAGAACCCGACGCCGGTAATTCTCCTGCGTATTTCGAGATCGTAGCCGAATACCTTGAGCCGGAGCAAGGCAAGTCGCACTGATACTTTGATCAATTTGTACCCATTTTTCGTTAAATTGCTTTGTTTACGCAAATAAACTGCATTATTTTAATAATTCATGTGGATTGGTATTGCCTATACAATGTCAGGATGAAGCCTTAGTTTTGATGACTAAATCCTTGTCACCTGGGTAATAATATGAGTAGAATATAATCCCTAGGATGCTTAGCCATGCTTAGCAACATAGCTCACATGGGAATTAAATATTATTTCTTTTATATGATTCGACTCCATGTCGGAAAAATGGAACCTTGGTTAGGCTGTTGTTAAATTCCTAAAATTTTGACCTAAATGGTGGGCTGTGGGTGTATGGTTTTGCTTGTCACACCCATGGCAATTAAGGACTGGTTCGCGGGAACCACTTGGGCAACTTCCCGTACTTGCCACAAGCCAGCGTGGGCAACGGCTGGGCTTGAAGCGTTTCTTCTCCTCTCCTAGGCACCGATGAAGAGGGTGGGCGTGATGGAGTTGGGTCGGCCGGGGTAGGGTTGATCGGCTGCCGGATTCACCGTGGCGCAAGGGGGGTAGCCTGGCCAATATGGCGTGCCCTGTCGGCAGGTGCAACCTCAGCGTGGTGTGGATGGTTAGGGAGGGGTTGCGTGAACGGTCCTGTCACAGCCTCGCACGGGACATCGTGGTGATGTACTGGCACACGGGAACGTGTGTGGGGGCTGTGTCTTGTGGGTACAGTTGTACACCTCTGATCAGAGTAAAACTATTCGAATAGCCGCGCCCGCGGTTATGGGCACATTGGCCAAGACTCACCGTGATTAGTCTCACCCTAGATAATTAATCCTGTTTTATCAAACCGGTGTTGTGGAAGGTGTGAGTCCGGTCGACGTGGTTGAGTTGACCAGGGGTGACTGGTTAGCGTGGTTTAACGCTAATCGGTGGAGACTGGTGAGTGTGGTGTAACTCTCATCAGTTTCCCTGGTGGTCGTGGTGTAACTTCCATCAGCGCGGCCTGGTCAAGTGTTTAGCATTGGTCGGGAAAAGCTGGTCAGCGTGATACGTTGTCCGGTGGTGACTGGTTAACGTGGTGTAGCGTTAATCAGTGGAGTCGGGTAACGTGGTGTAACGGTACCCGGAGGTGTCTGTGAACGTGGTGTAGCGTTCATCAGTGGAGACTGGGTTGACGTGGTTTAACGTCAATCGGTTGGGAATGGTTGGCTTGGTTTAACGTGGTCGTAACGTTAATCAGTGGAAAATAATCTTGTTAAATAAAACAACTTTTTACTGGTTGCGAACTACTTCCCTTTGCAACTGCTTTTCCGCAATAAACCTGTCCCACTTTGTACCTGTGCATATGCATATTGTGGGTGTGATTTGTTGAGTACTGTGGGTGGTACTCAGCCTTGCTCCAATTTTCACCCCAGTGTTGGACGACCCGTCAGATGAAGATCATCCTGAGGAATAGGCTGGCTCCGCCGTCAAGGTGCCTGTGGGAATAGAATCGGCTGCTTGGCCAGATGTTTATGGACTCCGTTTTACCTTTTTCCGCTGCATTTATGTAATATACAGTTTACTCTGTTTGTAAGACACTCTGTATGGCAACTTGGTTTGTGTACCCTGGCTTTCCTGGGCAGGGATTTATTACACATTAATGTTCAGAATTTCGGTATGAATTTCTGGGCGTTACACTTTACATTCACCCGTAACCGTGGGCACGGCTGTTCGAACAGTTTGTAGACCTTTGCAAAGGGTGCACGCTTTTCCCACATGACGCGAGCTTACTTCCTTACTGGCCAAGCGGGGAGGTTCGCGACAAGGCCTTTCCAGAGCCTTCCCAGGATAGCACGTTGCCCTATAAATGGGTTCTCTCAACCAAGTACCAGAAACTCATTTTCTGTACTCAAGGACGGGGGTATATCGCCCTCTTGGCACCCAACTGCTCCCACATTTATTAGCAACAGAAAATGATCCTGGGAACATAGTTACTCGGCCAAGGCGTCGCATTCCACCCGTGTGGTCGCACTATAATATGCTCAGTGAAATTCCTCAAGGAAACGGTCCTTAAATGTCACATGAAGTCGGAGCCACATAGGCAGTGACAACTCATGACCAAGTTTTGTAAAGCTATTTTATTTCGCAAATACTCAACCAAGGGTGCCGAGGTTTAAAATCATTTTATTTAAACCCTAGTTTTCCCATCGTCATATTTTTAGTTTAGATAAAATGAGATCATCAATATTCGTACTCAAGTAACGAAATACCAAGATGACAAGGTTACAAAGGATAGGGCAACAATTTATTCAAGGAGGGTAATATGCAGCAAATAGGTTAGGCCTGACGGATTCAATTACGAATTGCGGCCGATAACAGTCGTGTTCCTAATTATGCATGTTTTAGGAATTAAAATAAAATTTTAAATCATGGGTCCAATATGGTCAAGGGTGACTTGCCTTGCTCTTGGTCTTGTGAGTCTTCGACAAAATCTTCCTTCGGCGACTCCTCGAGACGGTTTCTATGCATCACAAAAGAAAACAGCAAACAACACAAGAATCAGAACCTTCTCATACACTAATAGTGCCAGTGTGTAGATCTCATTTTTAGAAAAAATTTTGAGAGTTGAATGGCTCAAACAGGGTTACGGTTTAAAAGTTATGAATTTTCAAAGTTTGAGTCAATTTCTTGGAAATAAAAAAGGATTAAAAATTGTTTATAGGAAAGACAAAGGAATAAAAGAAAAAATAATTAGCTTAGAGACTAACAGGTGGGGTCCTCGGGTCAGAGAGTGTGAGAAAGGTGCTGAGGCTGACATGTGGGGCCAATTCAACAGTGAGAAGAGAGAGAATGGGGACTGACGAGTGGGGCCGAGGTGTCTGTGACGAGAATAGGCGTGACGTGGTGGGCCCGACGTGTCAGCGCTAGGGGGGAGAGATGGGGACGCTGACGGGTAGGGTTTGGCTTGTTAGTGTTGGGGGGGTGCCGCGTGGATCTGTGTGGCCTACATCTGCTGACACGGCGCCCCACGTGTCCATGCCATGTCAGCTTGGTCCCGACCAGGCTGCCCTCCTCCTGGCAGATCGACGGCAGACGGTCGCTGGAGTCGATCTCGCGGTGCATTGAGGACTCGGTGAACGGCTACGACGGAGGAGACGGGCGAATCAATGAGCAGCTCAGATTGGCCTAGCGGGCGGCGGAAAATGGTCGGCAACGGTCGTCTAGAACCAGCAGCGGCGGCGGAGGGAAATGTCACACGGCGACCATTCTGGTGGCCGGAGAGGACTAGGATAGGGGGTCTTTGGGGGCGGGCTTGCATGAGGAGCGTAGAGAAGCCAATTTGGGCTTTACCTGCGTCAATGTCGAGTTATCTCGGTGGCAAGGTGGGCGGCGGCAAAAAAGATTTGGGTGTTTCTGTTGTGGGGTAATTGCGAGGTGGCGAGGGCGGGGGAGCTTCCCGGTGGGTAAGGAACTCGGGGCGGCGGGTGGTCTTTAGAATGGTGGGGCGCTTGGGTCAGAGAGTGGACGAGAAGAGGTTCTCGACGGCGAGCTAGGCGGCTGGGCTTCTCTATCATACAGAGGAGGAAGGGGTAGATCTGCTCTACTTATAGCGAGCCGAGCGCTAGCGGTACGGGCGGTCGAATGGCGGTGGCAATAGGGCAGAGGAGTCGAGCTCGTCGACGACGACACACACAATGGCGTGATGCACTGTGGTGTGCGTCATGGGCTACAGAGGGTAAAAATGGGAAAGGGAGGCAATGGCGAAGCGACGGGACGAGGTGCTTGCACGTGCAAAACGACTTTGTGGCTCGGCGTCGAGGAAAAAAGCTGCGGCGACCGTCTTCTTTGACCTTCGGCGCTTGGGATGAGATGATGGCGTGGATTTCTCGCCAGGCGATGGGACGGCGGAGGTTGACGAAGGCGTTCTACGCATTTTAAATGTCGACGGACGGTATGGGCACGCACAGTGGGAGAACAGAGAGAGCTCGAGAGAGACCGAGAGAAGAGAGAGAGGAAAGCGAGCGAGGTGTGTGTGTGGGAAATGGCAAGCGGGAGGAAGCGACGACACTGTGTCGTCGGGCTGACAAGAGGCCGAGTGGCAGAGATGATCACGCGTCCACGCGCGTGCATCCGTGGCGTGTAACGCCCGATTTCCGGGCCGTTACAAAAAACTATTTTAGTAAAAACCCTAATTTCAAAAATTTTGGTTCTGTGTGTGCTTAAGGATTAGTGCCATAGATCTCAGTCTGAATCTCCTTGAAACTCTTAAAAATCCATCAGCCAAAACCTTCTCTAAAATTCCGAGATTCGAATTTTGCAATTCGACTCTCTCTCAAAATTCCTCGAAAAATTCAACGCCGAATACCTCTCTATCAAATACTCGGCCTCGAACTTTGCAGTTCGAAGCACTCCCATAAGTCCCTTAAAAAATTCTCTCTCTAGATCTTCCATCAATTATATATATGTGTATATGTATATATGTCACTTAATATATAAATATATCAAGAGTCCCTCATACCTTGATCTAAATCCCTGAGAATATTCTAAAATCAAACCCAAATTCCAAAAATTTTATACCCTTTCATTCTCAAAATCTTTCCATACCTCTCCATAAGTGTATATATATATGTGTGTGTATTTTTTATATATTTAAAATTTCCAAATCCAGACAATACCTCAAAAATTTCTTCCCAAAAGTCTCCCAAATTTTGCAGAAATTCAAAACCCCTTTGAATAAATTTCAATTTCAAATCTATCCAAAACCTATTTAAACAAATCTGAAAAAAGGTGAAACGCACTGTGCATGCCGAGCTGCGCTCCCTTTCTCGGCCCATTCCTGTTTCCTCCTCGCCGGCCTACTCGGCCCGCGCCAGCAGCCGGTGGGGATTTAAATCCCGCGGGGCCCGCAGTCAGTTGCCGCGTTGCCTCTGCCTCGCTCCTTCGGCGCCCGATACAACGCCACGACGGACGACAGATGGCTTCTTACCCGCGCCGACCCCGCATTGTCAGCCCCCAATGACACTCGTCGTCGTCTACCTCCAGCGGCCTGCTCTTTCTTCTCTCTTCTCATGGAATCCTCCCGAGCTTGTCTTGGTCTTCCCCCTCCCTCTGTGCCGCGCATACCGCTCGGTCGGCCCCTCTTAAAACCCGCGGACACCATCATCAACTTCTGCCGCCCCTCCGCCGCCTGGCGTGAGACATGCGCACCGTCGCCGCCGCTTAGGACCCGGGTCAAAAAGCTTGCGCGCCCTCTTTTTACCTCAACGTCGGTCACTCAATGACATCATCGGCGCACACGGCACACTGTCCCATCACTTCCCCATCTTTCCCCACTCCATTTCTTCCCTCAAGCTTACGCGCGAATGACGCAGGCCACAGCGCCCGCGCCATTGATGCGCCCGACGACTGAAGTTCAAGCTTATCCCGTGCTCCCATCACCATTATCCGCTGGCCGATAGCTACCAGAGCTCCATCTAATAAATAGGAATTCACCCCCGCCGCATTCCGGATCAGCAAGACCGAACACCCAAGCTAGCTCGCCACTAGAAAACGCATTCTCGCGTGCGCTGTACTGACCAAGTTTTCCACCGCCGTTCAGACCCTGTCTAGCACAAGCCACCACCGCCGCCAACGTTCCCTGGACCACCACAGACCTCCTCGCCCTCTACTCACGCGATTAAGCCCCCACACCCGAAACGCCAATTTCGCCGCAGCCGACTTCCACCGTCGGCGTGCTTATTTCCTCGACCACCAGCCAACAGGATTAAAACACAAATTGGATTCCTCCCTAGAGTCCTTCACGCAATACGCACCTAATCACTCCTTCCCGAGAGCCAAACCGCCACAAATTGGTCATGTCGGCCAGCGCACGATTTTTTCTCTCGCGCGGCCTGGCGCCAGGCTCTGGAACCACCGTCGACGGCTTCTTGCCGCCTATCCTTCTAATCCGAGCCGTCATCAAATCCCCGTCTCCCCGCTCTCTGCCCATGTCAGCCCGCTTCGCCATCCTTTCGCCGTCAGCGAGTCGCGCTCCGCCGCCGTCGGCTGTTGATTATTTCCGGACGGCTCTATAGCCGTCCGCACTCCTCTCCTCTCCTCTCAAGCTCCCCTGACAGTGGGCCCCCCTGGTTTATAATTTAAACCAAGCCTCTCATTACATGTGGCCCGAATAATTTGAACCAAAAGAATAAATTAATCACTATTACAGGAATGGCCCCATTCATTTAACCTGTATCCATGACATGTGGGCCATTCAATTAAGCCAATGTGGCCGCATTTTCCTTCACTTTCCCTGTGGCCCACCTGTCACCACTCCCCTTCTAATGACAGTGGGCCCTCTCTCTTTTCTCTCCGCCCCATGGGCAATGACAAAATGGCACATCCCTCAATTCCTTCCCCAGCCACTTAACATGACCACTAGTCAGACCTATTCAATAATCCTTTGTTCAAGAAACCAATTAATTCTTGTTTATATTCCAGGAAAAATCCCCCAAATTCAAAATTGTTCATACTTCAAACGTACACTTCCGTGAGTCATTCAAGTCTCTAATTTTTCTAAAAAGAGATCTATTATGGCACTAATTAGTTACTATTAATAGTTATATATATTTCTAGAGGTTTTGGTGTAGATTTTTCTCAATCTGCGCGTAATCGACACTTCGAGAAATTCGTCGGACGTCGGATTTCGCGAAGATTGAATACGAAGACTGAGGCAATACTACTAATTGACATATTGCTCCATAAAATTTAAAATTGTTTTGTTGTTGCAAAATGCGATGGTTGTGTGCACATAATTGATCTTGGCCTCGTTTGCGTGATCGAACAAGACAGACCTACCCGGGTATTGCATAAACCTATAGGTCTTTTGATAACCCATCCCTTTGCTCGGCTTCCACCATAGTACCTCTGGTGACTATGCTCTCTGACATGATTCCGATGTTCCACTCCAGCAAATTGTTGTCGATTTGCGGAAAAATAGGGTTTTCACAGATTTAAAAGAACCGACCATGCGACTGGTCGGCGAATTTGCGAAAACTACACGCGGTGCCAAAGTGCATGCCATATGTGGGGCTTCGTAATGGGCAATATAAAGGACCGATTCAGAGGAGAATTCATCCGAGATCTACAGGTGCGACCACGGGTTGTAGTGAACCCCTGCTGGTATATTGGTTTCCCAGGTCTGGTGTTGCGGTGGGTAATAAATAGTGGACTGGCGAGGTTGCCAAAGAGGGCGATATTACCCCTCCCTCTAAAATACAGGAAATGAGTTCCTAGGTAATTGGTTGAGAGTGAGCACTTCCCCCCTCCATTTATGGGACGTGCTATCCTGGGAAGGCCGTGGTGAAAAGGCTTGTTGTCGCGACCTCCACTGCATACAGTGTCGGAGTTAAGCCCGTTATCGTGTGGGAAAGGTACAACCTTTGCAAAGGTATCGACTGTTGTCGAACAGTCTGTCACGCCTAAAATCACTTATTCAAAATTGTTGTGAGGTA